>SRPU01000657.1:0-15320 GCA_018360185.1 Claviceps lovelessii | reverse complement strand
AAAAAAAACAGCCTTTATAAAAAAATACACCGCCGAACACGAGTGGATTGACCTCTCCGCCGACCGCAAGTCCGGCACAATCGGCATCACCGAGTACGCGGCCGAGAAGCTCGGCGACGTCGTCTACGTCGAACTTCCCGAGATGACGGACGAATTCGTCGCCCAGGGCGATGCCGTCGGCGCCGTCGAGTCGGTCAAGTCGGCGAGCGACATCAACGCCCCCATCCGGTGCAAGGTCACGCAGGGGAACCTCCTGCTCGAGCAGACGCCCGCCAAGATCAACCAGGTTCCCGAGGATGACAGCAAGGCTGGCGGCTGGGTCGTCAAGGTCGAGGTCGATGAGGAGGGTGCGAAGCAGTATGATGAGTTGATGGATGCGGAGGCCTACAAGGCTTTTGTTGCTGAGTAGGGGGGGGGCGCTGCTTTGGCGGGGTTGTGTATAAGCAAAAAAGTGGTGGTTTTTATCCAAAATAGACGCACAAATTTATGTCGATTGGAGTGTTTTTCTTTTTCCTTTGTCCTTGGTGATGCGCGCGCGGGGGCAGGTGTTGTTTTTCTTTGTCCTTGGTTCTTCTTTCTTCCTTTTTTTTTTTCTTGAGGCGAGACGAGGGGGTCGTCGTTTTCCAAAATCTCTGTACTGGTACTATGATTTTGGACCCCCAACGCATACAGTTTAACCTGGCGATGCGCTATACAGTCAAAAGAATAGGAAATACGTATTCGACAGCATGGGAAGAGGAGCTCGGGTCTCTCATTCTGCCTCCGACCAGACGTGTCGTACGCGCAAACTAGTATACTGTACAGTAGGCATGTCATGGGACATACGAACCAAAAAGGCTCAGAAGCCTTGGCATCCGGCACACGCTGGCTGATGACGCACTTGTTTTGTGTGCGATCAAACATGACGTCTCCCTTCATTTGTGGCATGACAAAGCACATGTCGGGACTAGAGACCTGCCGTCTCGTCGAAAATCCATGCACATGGAACACAACATGGTACATCACAGCGTTCTATGTCGAGCAGCAAACTGCTTCCTTGTCAACATTGCCGATACGGTGATCTACCATGGGAAGTCCGTTTCACCTGTTGGAGAAAAACAACAAAAACAACAAACGACCACGATAAGGATAACAAGAAAAAAAGAAAAAAAAAAAGTTGGTCTCGTCGACATAGCACTGGCGAGTGGCAGTATGCTTAAGAAAGCTGCCTTGGAAGGATAACGGAAAAAAAAAAAAAAAAAAAAAGTTCTATTTGACCTCTGGACGGGTCTTGTTGATGGCGTCGAGAATCTTGTCGGCACCCTCGCTCACCAGCTTCCGCGCCGCTCTCTTTCCCAACTCGTTGGCTTCGTCTCGCGACGTCACCGTCTCCAGGAATTCCACATCCACCCCTTCCTTGCCATCCACCGACACCACAGTGGCGCGCAATCTGAGTTTCCCGTCCACCCACGTCGTCTCGGCCCCAATGGGCACACTGCACCCGCCCTCCAACTCCCTCATGAGACTCCTCTCCGCTAGGCACGCCAAAGTGGTATCTCTGTCCTCGATGCTTCGCAGCGCCGCGAGCACCCTCTCGTCGCCTGCTCGGCATTCCACCCCCAGGGCTCCCTGCCCCACGGCGTGCAAGATGCCCCCATTGTCCACGTCCAGATACTGCGTAATGTGCTCGCCCATGTCCATGCGCAGAAGCCCCGCCGCGGCAAGCACAATCGCACTCAGTTCCGGATCCTCCTCCAACTTCTTGAGTCGCGTCTGAATGTTGCCTCGCACGTCCTTGAACTTGAGATGCGGGTAGCGGCGCGCCAGTTGGGCGATTCGCCGGATGCTGCTCGTGCCGATGACGCTGCCGGGCGGCAAATCTGCTACGCTCTTCCAGCCATGTGTCTCCCGTAGCGTTTTTTTGATGGCGAGGATGTCGCGCGGGTCCTCGCGCTTGGTGATGGCGCCCAGGACGCAGTTGGACGGCAGGGTGGTCGGCATGTCCTTGAGCGAGTGGACGACGATGTCGACTTCGCCCGAGGTGAGCTTCTCCTCCAGCTGCGTGGTCCAGAGGCCCTTGCCGCCAAAATTGTAGAGGGCCGTGTTTTGGTCGCGGTCGCCGGTCGTGGTCGTGCCGTGGATGGGGAAGCTGTCGGAGGGGAAGAGAGCTTGGAGGGAGGCGACGACGAGCTCGGCCTGGGCCATGGCCAGCGGGGATTTGCGAGTCCCGACGGTGAGCGTGTTTTGGGACATGGCGAACCTGGCGAACCTGGCGATTCTGGCGAAAAAAAGCAGAAAAGGGGGGGGGGGGGGGGGGGGGGGGAGTCGCGACTTGCTTCGAGATGTGTGACCGACCGACGCGGACGAGAGGGAGGGATGGGGAGAGAACTGGAAGTTTGCACTGAAATGATGCCAGTCGCGAAGTGAATTTGTTTGTGGTTGAAATGCCTACATCAACGGAGGGGCAGCTGGTTGGGCGGGGCAGATCGATCTCGTGTGGTACCAGACAGCTGGTACAGCTGCCAAGGCAGTTCCTTTCCCACACGCACATTGGTCAGCGACGCCGTGGCCCCACCTCGTTGTCCTCGACACCGTCACTTGTGAGTCGTCACACAAAACCTCGCGCCGTCATCCCTGGTGACTCTGAGGGTATCGGACGATGGATTGCCAAATGAACTTGCTTGTCCCACTCCGCCAGTACTCTCGCACATCGTCGAGTCTAGTAGGCACTCGTAAGCACTCTGTGGAAAGGCGTCGCAGCTCTGCAGTGCGCAGACATGGTTGTTGGGGCCAAGACGTGCCAGGCTTGCGCAGAGCCTCTTGTTTGTTGCCATGAAGAAACCAACACATGTCGCACTGTAGCAAACGGTGTCCGTATTGCACGTACTTGGATTTGATTTGGTCGACTCAAGGTTTGATATGCACATACATAAAGATATATGTATGTATATATAAGACTCGCAACGGCCTCGCTGCAGAAGCACCCCGCCGCCGTCGTTGCTCATGTGTCATATCTTCCCAGCAGACATCGTCCCTTTACGAGATTCCTGCAACCTGTAGCAACAACTCAGAGACCATCGAGGCCTGTCTGCCGACTTTTTTCCACAATGAAAGCTCTCTTCCCGTTTCTGACTCTGCTTGTCCTTGCCTTGGCCTCGCACATATCCCTCGCCGGTAATTCCGTCGCAGCTCCCAACGCGTCATCATCGCCGGCCCCAGGCACGCAATCCGGGGCCTATTGTGAGTGCGGCTACACGTACTGCGCTTCTGTCCTCATGGCCATGAGTACGCTCTGCTCCCAGCAACGAGCCGCAATATACCTCATCTTTCACCTGCGTCCTGTCATCGCACACAGTCGACTAACAAGTGCACGAATTAGAAAAGCCATGGACCATGAAGCAACTCGGTGATGCATACTGCGCTACATCGCACGCCGTGTGCAGTAGCGGCAGGCCCAGCACGGGCATAAACACGGCCCTGTTTATCTGCCTGTGCAACGATCCTGGTCAAAAGTACGGTACCACGCTGGACCTCGTCTGTGCCTGTGACAAGTGTCTGGTCGTGGCGCCGGATTTCAGGGGCAGATGCGAGACGCCGTGTTATTCGGGGCAGTGTAAGAGTAGATCGATTGGGCAATTGGTCTAGTTTGTGTGCGTTTATGGCTGGCTGCCTGTCTGGCTGGTCGCTCCAATTTCCCAGGTTTTTATTGCTGTCTCTCAAAGGTCTGGTCCATATCGAGTGTCAAGCTCAGATGGAAGGTTGTTGCTGGTGCGGTGGGTGCGGTGGGTGCGGTGGGTGCGAAAATTTGGTCGGGTTGAACGAATACCATCATGACGTCAAGCATTCGGTCGAGTTGGTTTGGTCAGTTGATCCAGAATGACCGATTCATCGACTTTTCTCCAATGGTCGATCCATGGCAAGATTGCTCAGCAGAGTTTTGGTACCACGTTCAGCCTCAGAGTGTGATGAAATTTCAATGTAAATGTATTCGATGCGACTCGAAAGCTGCTGGTGACGTAGTATCCTTGGGCTTCACCGTGCAGATGAAGGCTTGGTAGTGCTGCGGCCTTCAAATCGTCCTGCAGACCCAATTGCAGCCCAAGGTCAGTCTATCACCTACTTAACTTGATAAAGGCACGAAGTAGCACCGCCGAGGGTGGCCAAGTCAGGGTGTGTGTGGCAGGACGCGACAAGATCAGGTGTTCCAAGAAGATGAAAGAAGAAGAAGAAATGGAAGGGTCGGCCGACGCGCTTCGTTTTCTGCAGCGCAGTTGAACGTCTTCTCCCGACCTAGCGCCGCATCCGCCGCACCGAAGTATGCATGAAAAGGGCTCACACCGAAGGGGACACAGAAGGAGAACTGGTCTGGTGAGGGAGATGGAGGGGATGAGTTAGATGGGATGGGATGAGTTAGATGGGATGGGATATAAGTCGATGAGTGATTCATGGTGGGACTTGTGGTGTGGTTCGTGGTGGCAAGTGCGATGGGTGATGTCTGGGTGGGACCTTCCCCAGATTCCGGCTGGGAGGGGTTTTCCACGCCGCCCACGCCGTCCACGCAAGCGCGGATTCATTCGTCTCCAAGCGAGCACCATTTCGGCACTGGGCAGCAAGGAAGACCAGCTCGACGGGCTCCCGTCTCCAAGTCGACCCTGGACATTTCCAAACAGCACGAAGACTAGAACTCAGACCAGACCCGAGCGCAGCTTCAACGAAGCTGGAGCAGAATAATCAGCATGGCCGGATTCACCATCTCTCGAGTCACGATGCGCTCAAATGTAGGGTTGCATTAGCTGTGCAAGTCCTGATTCCTGGGTACGGGCCAGCAGCCTTTGATGGCCTCGAATGCCTCGATGCATAAGCATGGCCATGTGTGGCGCTCCAATGCATGTCAAGTGGCCAGCAGCGAGCAGCGAGCAAACCACAAACCAGTTACCAGACCATTAAATTCCAGACTAACCAGACTGGTGAGTTCGTGACCGCATTTCGTCTCCCTTTCGCGCCCTCTCACGCACCTTGAGCTTTGAGCATCTCTGTCCAACTGCGTCCTGACCATCCGAAGCCCCCCCCTTTTCGTGGTTTGTCGTCTGCACCATCACCAAGGTCGTCGAATCGTGGTCGTCTTCGCTTGACCCGTCCCTCAAACGGTCTTCTCATACGTCTTTACCGCTTGGTCTGCACTGCGTTCTATTCTCTTTACCTCATGGCCGATCGTGCTCTCACCTCGGCATTGGTCGCATGATACTGAATGACTATCTCTCCATCATCTCGTCCGTGGCCCCTTTTTTCCTCGTCCAAGGCGTAGGCTGGACGACTTGTGTTTCTCTCATGACATCTACCTCTGGCATGACGGTCTTTTCATCATGTCATTCAGCGTCTTTCAACCGTTTTCCTCCGAACTCGGCTGTTCTTCTTCAACTGCTTTCCGGCTGTCACGATGCCGGCTAGCCATCACAGGTTGGCATCCCTGCAATTCCAATCATACAAGCTCTTTGGGGTCTTGATTATGTACAATGAAACGATTGTTGGACCGTTGCGGAGCAATCTCACTGCCAGATCCTTTGTTGACACAAGTTGGCTAACTGAATCGTCCTGCTGCACGTACAAGTAAAACCACATGTGGTAATATGCTCGCGCCGGAAGTGGCATAATACACTGGGAACTGTCGAACAACGAAGCCTGGCGCCGTTAATTGCTTGCAGTCCTTTGGCGCTGGTTCGCCACGCGTCTTTCGTGACAACAGCTTCTCCAGCATCGGGCGCACAGAATAACGCCACCTCAGTTGCGCCACCAACGACATCGTATCGCCAGCTTACAGTCGGCGTGCCGAAAGAAGTCTTTGCTGGCGAATGTCGTGTGGCCTTGAATCCAGCCAACGTTACCCTCCTGCTCAAAAAGGGCTTTGCACAGGTGCTTGTTGAGAGAGGTGCTGGCATACGAGCCGAGTTTCTTGATGAAGACTATGAGAAAGCTGGCGCCACCTTGGTTCACGGTTCGCAGGCCGTGTGGTCAAAATCTCATATTGTTCTCAAAGTACGGGGTCCTTTGGAGGATGAGATTGAATCGATTCAGGAGAAGCAGACTATCATATCGCTACTGCAGCCCGCGCAGAATCAGAACTTAGTCAACAAGATCGCCGATAAGAAGGCAACTTGCTTTGCCATGGATATGATCCCTCGCATTTCTCGAGCTCAAGTGTTCGATGCCCTTAGCAGCATGGCAAATATTGCGGGCTACAAAGCTGTTCTGGAAGCTTCCAACGTGTTTGGCAGGTTTCTGACAGGCCAAGTTACTGCAGCGGGCAAAATTCCTCCTTGCAAGGTCTTGGTTGTTGGCGCTGGTGTGGCCGGTCTTAGTGCGATTGCGACGGCTCGCCGAATGGGCGCCATTGTTCGTGGTTTCGATACACGACCCGCTGCCAGAGAACAAGTGCAGTCTCTTGGAGCCGAGTTTATCGAGGTGGACATCAAAGAAGACGGCTCTGGAGCTGGTGGATACGCCAAAGAAATGAGCGACGAGTTTATCGAAGCCGAAATGAAGCTGTTCAAGGAGCAAGCAAAGGAAGTCGACATTATCATTACTACAGCATTGATCCCTGGAAGACCGGCACCAAAACTTATCAAAACCGAAGCCTTGGATGTCATGAAACCTGGCAGTGTTGTCGTCGATCTCGCCGCCGAGGCTGGTGGCAATTGCGAAGCGACGCAGCCAGGCAAGCTGGCTATGTACAAGGATATCAAGATTATTGGTAAGTTTGGGTTATCGAGAGTCTGGCCTGGTCTTATTACCTTCTCTTGCAGTACATGCACATGCATGACCACTCCAATCTACTGAAACTGACCTGCTCCCAGGATACACTGATCTGCCCTCTCGTCTCCCGACCCAGTCGTCTACTCTTTATTCCAACAATATCACCAAGTTCTTGTTATCCTTGTCTCCGAAGGACGGAGAATTCGGCGTTGATCTTTTGGATGAAGTTGTTCGCGGCTCTATCGTGACCCTAGACGGCCAAGTCATTCCTCCTGCTCCTCGACCTGCACCAACCCCGTCCGCGCCATCCAAGACTGCTGCTGAACCGCTGGTTATACCCGTCGAGTTCACGCCTTGGCAAAAGAAATCGCGTGAAGTAGCCACTGTTACTGCTGGAATGAGCAGTGTCCTCGCCCTAGGCAAATTCACTGGTCCGCTGTTCATGTCGAATGCCTTTACCTTTGGTCTGGCTGGCTTGATTGGCTATCGTGTTGTTTGGGGAGTCGCCCCTGCATTGCACTCTCCTCTCATGAGCGTGACGAATGCTATTTCTGGCATGGTAGGCATTGGCGGTTTGTTTATTTTGGGAGGTGGCTATCTTCCCGGCACCATCCCCCAACTGTTCGGTGCATTGAGTGTTTTGCTTGCATTTGTCAATGTCGGTGGCGGCTTCGTCATCACTAAGCGAATGCTGGATATGTTTAAACGTACGTCAGTTCCTATTGCTTGGAAATCTGTCACACAAAAAAACAAAACACGCGCCTGAAATATAGAGACTTGAGTCTAAACTGCTCGCTAGGCCCTACTGATCCTCCCGAGTATCCGTGGCTCTACGCTGTTCCTGCCGTTGTCTTTAGCGGTGGTTTCATAGCTGCGGCTTCCACTGGCGCCGCAGGTCTCGTCCAGGCTGGGTATCTGATCAGCTCAATGCTGTGCATTGGCTCCATATCTGGCCTCGCGTCTCAAGCTACGGCCCGCATGGGAAATATGCTTGGAATTCTCGGAGTCGGCTCGGGTGTGCTCGCAAGCTTGTTAGCTGTCGGATTTTCCCCTGAAGTCCTCGCCCAATTCGCCGGACTTGCCACCATTGGTGCATTGGCAGGTCAGTGCCACCTTAAAACACCTCTCAAAACCCTTGAACAGGGTGAAACGCAATTGATCATGTATTTACTCATAAGCAGGAATGTTGATTGGCAAACGGATCACACCAACTGATCTTCCTCAGACTGTTGCGGCTCTGCACTCTGTTGTCGGTTTAGCTGCCGTCTTAACCAGCATTGGTAGCGTTATGACAGATGTTATGAACATCTCAACCTTGCATATGGTCACCGCATATCTTGGCGTTCTCATAGGTAAGAACTCGAAAAAATGTCGTCCCGTTTTCTGCACGGGACTCATCTAACGCCTTCCGTTTAGGTGGTATCACATTTACCGGATCTCTTGTGGCATTTATGAAACTTGCAGGGAAAATGTCTTCTCGTCCAACCATCCTCCCCGGTCGACACGCAATTAACGGAGGACTGCTTGCAACGAACATGGCAACGATGGGCGCTTTTGTCGCTATGGCTCCTGCAAGCCCCACGATTGCTGCTGGTGCACTGGCTGCAAACACAGTACTCAGTTTTGTAAAAGGATACACGACTACGGCTGCCATTGGCGGCGCTGATATGCGTAAGAAGGAACCTGCTGGATGTCAAAGCTCGAACATACATACAAGATGGAATGCTGACAGTGTGTCTAATTTTCCTTTTTCTGTCCAGCTGTCGTCATCACTGTCTTGAACGCGTACAGTGGATTTGCGCTTGTAGCAGAGGGCTTCATGCTGAACAATCCACTTCTCACCAGCGTTGGAGCCCTTATAGGCGTGTCTGGCTCGATTCTGTCCTACATAATGTGTGTGGCAATGAACCGCTCGCTCACCAATGTCCTCTTTGGTGGCTTAGCAAGCCCGAATCAGGCAAAGGAGTATACACCCGAAGGTCAAGTCACGCAAACAAGCGTGGAAGATTTGGCCGAGGCAATGCTCAACTCGGAGTCAGTCATATTAGTCGTTGGATATGGCATGGCAGTGGCCAAGGCCCAGTATGCAATCTCGTCCATCGTCTCGTATTTGCGCGCAAAGGGTATCACGGTGCGCTTTGCAATTCACCCAGTAGCCGGGCGCATGCCCGGTCAGTGCAATGTGCTCCTTGCCGAAGCGAGCGTTCCCTACGATATTGTTCTTGAGATGGACGAGATTAATGATGACTTCCCGGACACAGATTTGACTGTCGTCATTGGAGCCAACGACACCGTCAACCCCATCGCGATGGAGAAAGGCAGTGCCATTGAGGGGATGCCTGTCCTTCATGCATGGAAGAGCAAGCAGGTCGTCGTTATGAAACGCGGCATGGCGAGCGGATATGGTACGTAGACAAGTTTTGGTCTCTTAACATGACAGTATTGCTTTTCGAGGCACGTCTGTCTTGGTCAGCCATTTTAGTCACTGACCGTTGATGAAAGCCGATGTGCCCAACCCGATGTTTTACATGCCCAATACAAAAATGCTGTTTGGTGACGCCAAGATCTCTTGCGAAGGTATGCATATTTTTCTGGGAGATTTTGATGATGAAGCCCTCTTTTCTCGTTTGTTTGTCTCTAACCGTCCCTCTAGCCATTAAGGCAGCCATTGAGGCGAAACCGTAGGAGGGGGTTACGTCGGAAGTTTCGAAAGGGGAAGAACAAACTGTGCTTTGGCTGTAAAAAGATGATCGTCTGGAATATTAAGATTTGTTCATTGAATTATAGATGGCATAGGGTCTTGGGCACTGTGGGATAGATGGACGTTGGATACACGTTTGACTTGTCAATGGTTGTCTTTCTTTCAGGTCCTTCTTTCTTTTGTGCAGCATAAAGAGCGCACCCATTTGTACCATTTTTGGTCAAAAGTGAAGACATAAAGCTAGAAGAACCTATTAGCCATTTCAGCATATCACCTTGATTCCCTGAACGCACTCTGTATAGGCCAATGTACCTCGATCCTGCTGCGAATGTTTTGACCAAAACAACCATATGAATGTATCAGCAATCCATCAAACAAGTAACTCGAAAGACATAAACAGAGAACTGACATGTCAGAAATAGATGCCAGAGTGGCGACGATGTCGTCTTTATGTGTTGTTGTCCCCTTGGCCCAGTGTAGGGCTCTGTCATCGAAAATGCCAGTGATGGGAAGGTGTGGAAAATAAAGGTCTCTATAAAAACCATTGAAGGAGCAAGAAAGGGGGGGGTAAGCGACGTTGTGAGGTGTACTGAGTTATGGTGTAGCTTGGTAGATGGACATGGAGACATGCGCGAATAAACCGCCTTACGATTCGTCATCGTTACAGTGGGATTTCATGGATGTGGTGGCCGGGAAGCTGGGGGTTCATTTATCCTCACGCGGGTGTACGCTATCCACAAGATTGTATGGCGAAATGGTAGGAATACCTAGCCCACTTGCATCATCGAGGAGTAGTAGGAGTGGTACTGGCATGGTATGCCACCAAGCCACGGCCCCATTCAAATGATGTTTGCAGATGCCATGTCACAACGGAAATAGAAATGACGGATATAAGAAAAAAAGCAGAAGAGAAAGAAAGACAGAAAACAAGAGAAGTGAAAAATTCCTTTGTTGATCCCATTCGTTTAGGTCCTACACTCTATGTACAAAAGTCTCTCCGGTCAAGTAATCACGTCCTCTGCGCAGCGACAGGTTCCCATGCCGAAATCTTGGGCTTCGTTCTAGAATATCGAGCGTTAGTGACGAAACGTTGCCGACAGAGCAGCGGAACATGTATTCTTCCCGCTGTTGGAAAAAAAAAAAAAAAGATCAACTCACGTGCTATACGTCTTGAAAGCACCCCTCGTCTGCGTATAATTCGGAATGGGGTATGGCTTCTCAAACTTGCGCAAGCCGACCACAATGAGGGGGTCCTCGGTGGGCGGCTTATCCAGCGAGTACGACATCCACGCGTGCCAGCCGGGTTCGATGTGCGCGGCGTCGTAGTCGTGCTTGGCGTATTCGACCCAGCGGGTTCGGAGGGGTAGTTCCTCCATGTTTTCAAAGTATTTGTTGCCGGCGCGGTCGGTGCCTACGAGGCGGCCGTGTTTGGTGTCACCTGCGTGGATGGTGAGCTGTTTGTTTGCAGTTCGGGTTGCGCATGAGGAAGATCGTGGGCCAGGACCAGGAGCAGGGAAAGAAGGGGCGGGAGTGGGAGTGGGAGGAGCAGCGTACCTATATACTGTGTAGTTTGTTTTGGTCGCGCGAGAGGAAGAAGAGGGAGGTGAGTGGTGTGCTCAGGAATTGTATTCGCGTGGATTGGCAAGGGTTGAACGTACCAGCAGTTGACGGAAGTAATCCTGTTGAGAGGGTCAGTGATTTCGGACTTCCAATGTTTGAGCGGGTGGGAGGATTTGATGCTACGGACCTTGATTCCGACTTTGCGGAGGTTGCCTATGGTTCGGGAGAGGGTCGACATTCTGGCAGTTGGGGGGGGCGCTGTGCCCGTAACGCGATGGATGCGACCTGGATGAGGGCAAATGCCTGGGCGGTGATGATGGTTCGGACTCTGGAGTTGATGGATTGGCTTCGGCCTGGCTCTCTTGATTCGGCGAATCATCGGGCAATCAGTCTGACCAATTGGAGAGCTCCAACTACGCAAAGCTCAGGATGCTGACAGTAGCCTCTTTCTGAAAAACTCCTTCAACAAGACGCAGAAAGGTGGGAAAGAAAGTTGGGGTTTTTTTTCCTCCTCTCTTCTCTTTTCTTTTTCATTTGTTTTTCATTTCCTTTTCCTGCCCTGCGTTGATGAGCAATGTTTATGCGCGCATGTACCAGATGCGTAGCTCGATCGCGCTCAGCTCTGCGTCCCAATGTCATCTCTTCCAGAGTCCACCGCAGGTCGTTTGGCACCGCGCCCGGCTCGACAGCAGCGACGACACAGGCAAATGGGTTGAGCGCAGGCTCCCTGGCCCCTCTGGTAGGCGAGCTGGACCGCATGGCACCAAGTTTTGACATTCGTGGAGAGGATGTGTGCATTATGCGGTCACCGGCGGACTTTTACGAGACACTCAAGGTATAGTAGCATGCTTGCTCAAGTAATAACACTTTTGTTTCCCGCGAGGCGGTCGTCCATGTTTGAGCATGCAACCTGACATCAAAGGCTGGTATTTGTCCCGTAGGACCGAATCCGAACGGCGAAAAGACGAATCTTTCTCTCCACGCTGTACATTGGGAAGTCGGAACAGGACCTCATCGCTGCGCTGCAGGATGCGATGCGCCGCAATCCCCAGCTCAAGCTGAGCATATTGACGGATTGCCTTCGGGGTACTCGCGAAGCTCCCGATCCGTCGTGTGCCTCGTTGCTGGTGCCCCTCGTGTCGGAATTCGGTAGCGCGAGGGTCGAAGTCCGCATGTATCACACGCCAAATCTGACGGGCTTGCGGAAGAAATACATCCCCAAGAGAATCAATGAGGGATGGGGTCTGCAGCATATGAAGCTCTATGGGGTTGATGACGAGATCATCATGTCTGGGTATGGGGAGAAATCAGGACCGAATGGAGTCTCTTGATATGGTGGGATCACCTTGGCGCTAATGAGAACGTTTTTTTTTTGTTTTGTTTCTTTTTTTTACCTCCTGCTTTCCCCCCCTCCGTCCCCCTTGTTTCTAGGGCGAATTTGTCATCGGATTACTTTACGAACCGCCAGGACCGGTACCACCTCTTCTCGTCAAAGGAGATGACGGATCATTTCTTCAAGATTCACCACGGGGTCGGATCGCTGAGTTTCCGGGTCGAGCCGTCAGATGATCCTGCTGGGTTTGCATTGTCGTGGCCTGCCACCAATGCGGCGCCGAACCCAATCGAGGAGCCGCAGGGGTTCATCAAGAGTTCAAGCTCGATGCTCAAGAGCCTTGTTGCGCTGCCGGCCCAAGGTCTGCCGTCCCAGAGTGGAGGTGGTGGTGGTTTGGCCAACACGAGAGTGTACATGCTCGGACAATTCTCGCAGATCATGCGGCCCGATCACTCGACCGAGCTGCCCGTGCTGACGCATATACTCGAGCAGCTGGCGTTGCCGAACTACAGGGGGTCCTCATGGACCTTCACAGCCGGCTACTTCAACCCGGCCCCTTCACTCAGCAAGCTCCTCATCGGCACGGCGTCCACCAACAACACCGTCATCACGGCCGCGCCCGAAGCAAACGGCTTTTACAAATCAAGTGGCGTCTCAGGCCTCCTGCCCGACGCATACGTCCTCCTTGCACGGCGCTTTCTCGACGCCGTGAACCGCAGCCGTCGCGACGGCGACATTACTCTCAAGGAGTGGCGGCTCGGCACCACGGGCCAGTCCGGCGGCTGGACCTACCACGCCAAGGGCCTCTGGGTGACCATGCCCGGGCAGGCGAACCCCTCGATTAGTATCATTGGCAGCTCAAACTACACAAAGCGCAGCTACTCGCATGATCTGGAAGTCGGGGCGCTGATCGTGACCAAGGATGAGAAGCTGATGAAGAAGCTGGGGGATGAGCAGGCCTGGCTGCAGGAGCATGCACACAAGGTGACGAGGGATGACTTTGCCCGAAATGAGAGGCGGGTTGGGCTGCAGGTCAGGATTGCCATGTGGATTGTGTCTCTGGTGGGGGGTGCTCTGTAAAAAATAAAAGTTGATGTGGGAATATTGCTTCTAGTGTCTGGTAGCATGACGAGATACCCTTGTTTGATCGGCAGATCATGTCTGGCAAGCAATTGACCTAGCTATGTTTTTTAAAAGAAAGAAAGAAGGAAGGAAAGAAGGAAAGAAGGAAAGAAGGAAAGAAGGAAAGAAGGAAAGAAGGTGACGCGCAGTAGCGCTTAGATTATTGGCTTATATTGATGCTATATCTAACTACGTGTAAATTACATACAAAGGAAAATATCTGTGAAATGGTGCGCATAGCCGCAGCCCTTGCGTAGTGCGGGATTATGATAATCCGCGCGTTATATGTGATCTACCTACGCGTTCTAGGTAATACACCCCCTAATTAGAGCGTGACTAACTAAGGAAGACCGCTCTAATTATATAGAGGCAGTGCGTATAATAGTATTTATAAATATAAGGTTAATATAAGGTAAAGAAGGGAGGTTATATATAAAAGTGTAGATATTATAAATTCCTCCTTATCTCTATAAATTCCTTCTTTTCTTCCCTCTTTATAAGCACCTTTTTTTATTATAATTAGTAATTTTAATTACTATTACTACTGCTACTACTATTATGCTTTCTTTAAGGTTAGGGAGGGTTCTTTAAAAGAATACTTAATAGGCACTCTCTTTAAAGGTTTTTTTTAGAATTTCTTTTAATTTTAAAGATTATAATATTAATAATTTTTTTACTTCTTTTATACCCCCCTTATTACCCTCTTTATCTTTTTTATTTCTTTTTTTAAGCCTATAGCCCTTTAAAAAGGTTTAAAAGCCTCTCCTTACTTAAGTATATAGAGGTTATAAAAGTATTACTTTAAGGACCCTACTATAGAGATAAGAGTAAATAGTAAGTCTTAAGGGTGCTTTTTCTTTTTTTTAAAGGACTTTACTAACCCTTTAAAAGCTAGCTTTACTTATAATTTATAGTATACTATAGTAATTACTTTATTAAAGGTATATTAAAGTAGTTATTATAAGTAAGGGTAATAGTAAAAAATACTATAAGACTAAGTTTAGCTAGTTTTAAAAATACTTTTTATATAAGTTAGGTAATTATTATTATAATAATTTATATACTATACTAATTTTTATTACTAAGTAAATACTAGTAGTATAGAATTATAACTAAAAGGTAAGCTTTCCTCCTCCCTTTACCCTACTTTTATAATAAATACTAATGTTTTTACTTATTCTAGCTATATAATTAGTGCTATTAAGTACTAAAGCTATAAATAAAACTCCTTATAGAACTAGACTTTATATATAAGAGTTAGCTTTATATTAAGGCTAATAATACTACTAAAGGCTTATTAGTAATAAAAAGGAAAGCTAAGGTAGCTATAGTAATAGCTAGTATAAAGAAAGTTATTAAAAAATATATATAAAAGCACTATTAAAGTTTTATTTCTTTAAAGCTAATATATACCTTATATTATACTTAGTGCTTACTTTTACTTTTATTATTCTTCTTATTTTACTTTTTTACTTTACTTTTTATACTATTACTTACCTTAGGTAGATTTTATTTACCTTAGTAGTGCTTTTACTACTTAAGGGAAGGGCTTTTATATATTTTTTAGGGCAATATATCTAGTGCCCCCCCTTTTATATACTAATGCTATAGCTATAACTATATATAAATTATATATTTTAAATATTATATAAATATAGTATTTAATTTTTTAAACTTTATACTTTTTAGCTTTTTTTTTAAATATAAAGTGTATATATATTTATTAAACTAAGCATTTCTTAGAAGCATTTAAATTACTACTCATTAAGTGCCTTTATAAATCTTATTAGAAATAACTGAGGTGGGTGCTGTAGAGCACAGCTTACTAAGGTAGTGGGCTCAGTAAGCGTGCACACACAGGTCCACTGCTCTGCA
>SRPU01000656.1:0-15322 GCA_018360185.1 Claviceps lovelessii | reverse complement strand
TTTTATATTACTATTTATATATAAGTAAATACTAAATTACCTTATAGTTAAATATAATAAAATAACTAAACTTATACTAGCTATAGTGCTAAATAGTATATAAAATATTATTTTTTATATAAATAATATAGCCTTAATATATAAATAATATAGCCTTAATATATATTTAATATAGCCTTTTAATACCCTAAACCTTTATTAAAATAATAATATTAACTTTATTATTACTTTATAAGCTTATTATAGTTTAAAACCTTAAAAAAGTAGTAAAGTATATAGTTAAGAAAGCTATAAATACTAAAAATATACTAGCTTTAAGCTAAGCTAGTATTACTATTAAGAAAATCTTTTAATCCCTAGTTTAATAGGTTTATTTTATAATTATAATAATATTCCTTTAAGTTTATTATAAAACTATTATTAAAAATATTACTATAGCTAAAGCTATTTAGAATTATTTACTTAAAAATATTATTATTATTATTAATTAAGCTATTAGTACTAATACTATAGTAGTAGCTTATTACCTTTAAAGTAATAATACTATTATTATATTCTAAAATATAATAAAGCCTTATACTAATAATATTATATAAATTAATACTACCTTTAGCTTAAAAGTAGCACTAAGCTAATATATATTTAATATTATTATTAAAGGCTTTTTTATATATTATATATAAAACTAAAAAAAAAATTATATTCTTTAAGCCTTAATTATAGCTAATAGTTAAGGCTTTATATAAATTATAATATAAAAGCTATATAGTACTATTATATAATTTTCTTTTATTATTACTATTAATAGTATTAAAGTAGTAAATAGGCTATACTATATTAATATTATTTATAAGGCTAAGATATTTAAAGCTAAACTCTATAATAATACTATTTACCTTTATTAATACTATAGGTATTTTAAATTTAAATATATTATTATATACTATACTATACCTTTATAGTATAGCTATTATACTATTAGTAATTATATAGAAAATAAGTAGTTTTACTTAATATTAATAAAAGCTATTTATAAATACTATATTAATTATTTGAAACTATACCTAATATAGTTTTATATATATAATACTATTAATAAGTAATAAAACTATATATATACTTTATATCTAATATAGCCCCTAGCTTTTATTAAACCTTTCTTTTAATTAAAATAAAAAAGCTAAACTAAAGTAATTAATTATAGCTAAAAATAAAATATAAATAATTTACTTTTATATAAAGCTTTACTTTAAAAATAAGTTAATTAACTATATACTTACTTTTTTAAATTAAAGCTAAAATTAATATAATATTTATAAATAGCAATAAAAGCTTTTTTAAGCTAATAACCTATAGCTATTATAGCTTTAAATAAACTAAGTCTAACTTAATATATAATATAAAGTATATAATTAAAATTATATACTAAAATATATAAAAACAAACTTATTTAATATATTTAATACTAAAGTCTTAGCTAAAAACTAATATAATAATAATATAAAAACTAAAAACCTTAAATAGTAAATTACTAAGTTTTAGCCTTAGCTACTTTTAATTTATAACTTAAAGTAGCTAAACTATAATTTATATATATAATTAATATAAACCTAAGGTATAAATAATATAAGTAAGTAAGAATTAATACTTTATTATAATAATAAAATATAATGTTTACTTTATTTACTTTCTAACTTATAAACCTAACTAAACTTTACCTTTACTTAAATTTATATTAGCCCTATTCTTTAATTATAATATATTTATTAATAACTTTAACTAATACTATTTACTTTAAAATTATTATAGCTAAACCTTAGTAAAATATAATATATTTCTTATATTGATAAAGTAATAGTAGCTTAAACTTATAATATTATAAAGTAAAGTAATATAAAAAATATAAAAACAAATATTATTAATTATACCTAAGCTACTTATAGTATAAATATTAACTTTTTAAAAAAACTAAACCTTATTAGGTTTAATTATATACTATAGCTAATTTATATAAGCTTTAGATTTAAGCTATATAGTAACTATTTACTTTAATATAAATAAATATATATAAATAATAACCTTATTATTATAAAAGCTATAATATAGTTCTAACCTAATATTATAAAGCTTTAGCTTTATTTACTAAAAAAATTAATTATTATATAAAATAATTAATAGCTAAACTTTAGTTTATTATAAACTTAATTATTTTAAGGAAACCTTAAAATAGTTTTAAACTAAATTTATAATAAAACTAATATATTAAAAAAGTAACTTAAAATACTAAAAGATTATTATAATAATAAAGAGTATTTTATATTAAAGAAAACTAATAATATATAATTAATATAGTATAAATATAAAACTAAGTTATTTATAATAAGTAGTATAATATTTAGTATATAATAGTTAAGGCTATAACTACTTAATATAAAAACCTTTAAAAGCTTAAATATTAAATATAGCTTTATAATAGCTTACTATTAAAATAATAGTAAATTCTCTTTTTTTTATAAAGTAAAATATAAATATTATAACTTTTAAAATATACTAAAAAAAAGCTACTACCTTAGCTAAATATTTTTTTCTTTTCTTTTAAGCTTAATTTAATAATATACTAAGTAATTTAAATAGCTACCTTAATATTACTATATTTTTAATTAAAAATTAATTTAAAGCTAATAAAATTTATAGTATTATAAAAAGCTTATTTAGCTAAAAAGCATTTAAACTTAATAAACTTTTAATAAGCTACCTTAAAGTTTATAGTAAATTATTAGTATAAACCCTTACTTACTTACTAAATATATATTATTATATTAATTATTATTTAGGTTTATTTTAATAAGTAAAAGTTATTATTTTTTATAAATTAAATAAAACTTTAATAAAGTAATAAAGAGTAAAGGCTTAGTATTTAATTTTATTTTTTAATATAGTTAATAAAGTTATAAAAGTAATAATGTTATGCCCAATCTAGTAATGGAGGGAATCAGACCCAATTGTTACATTCGTTAGTCCACCTCGCGCCAACGATTCCATACCTAATTAGAGATAATTAGTTATTAGAATAAACTAAATATCTATGCATTAGTAGTGTGTTATAGAATGAAAATACTATAGAATAAGGGGATATTCTCTAGGGATTTAATAAGGAATTACCTTTAAGGAAAAAAAGAATAAGTTTTAGCTTAAATATATAGCTAGCCCTACTATTTAAACATATACTAATTCCTATTATATTTATTCTACCTAATTGCCCCTAATTTCTAAGTAACTAACTTAATATTCTAAGACTTCTTTAAGTAATTACCTAGAAAGTTAATATAGTTAGAATATTATATATATAGACTTATAGTTAAGGAGAATCCTTATTTTAAAACTAAAGACTAACTAAGAAATATATAAAAACTAAAACTATATTAAAGAAATAGGCTATTTAGTAGTAAATCTAATAGTTTAAAGAAATCTAGTAATTATAAATATAAGAATAAAAACTAAAGAATGCCCTACTAAATTAGTTAGGAATGGAGTATTATTTCTATTATATTTATTATTTATTTAATAATTTATATACTAGTAATAATAAAGAAGTAAAAGTTAGTAATATTACTAAATTAAAACTAAATACTACCTTATAAAAAAGAGAGAATTAAATAAATAATTTATATTAGGTAATTAATAGCGCGCCTAAGTATTATTAAAAGAACTATTAAAAAATTATTTTTACTTATAACTATATAAAACTTAATTATTACTTTTATTAAAATTAATTTATTAAAGAAGATTTAAATTAAAAAAAGACTTAGAAAAATAATTAAAATAGATTTCTAAAATAAACCTTATCCCTAATTAAAGATTCTAAAAATTATAAAGTTAAATTAGCTTAATAACTAGAATTTATAAAATAAAGAGAGAAATAGTCTCTAAAGGATTTCTATATTTACCTAAATTCTTTTAAAAAGCATTTCTTTTAGAAAAATAAATAATAAAGGGCCTTATAATTCTTTATAAAATTAAGAGAACTACTTTATTATTATATAAGAATACTAGCCCTAGAAATCCCTAAGATTTAAGAAGAAATTATAAAATTAGCTATTTAATATTAGAAAGCCTTTAAGTTAAGGAATTAAAGAAAGAGAATTACTAAATCTACTCCTTTAGAGAGTATTAATACTAAATAACCCTAAATAGATTACTTTAGAAAGAAATAAAACCTAAAGAAAGCTACTATATTTTAGAATAATTCCTTAAAAAATAGGTTAAAATCTTACCTTAATAATACCTTAAAGGTTACTTACTATAAATATAGCAAATTAGGATATATTAAGCTATAATATTCTAAGAAAATATTTATTACTTAAGTTAAAAATACTAAAATAAAAAAGGAAAAATCTAAAAAGAAAATAAATAAGGGAAAAGTTAAGAGATTAAGCATAATACCTAATACTTAACTAATAAATCTTTAAGGGTATTATTATATTTTAAGGTTAATATTACTCTATTAAGTAGGAAACTAAAAGTAATTTATATAAATTTAAATACTTATATAGAGGCTAATATAATTAGTCTTCTATTAGTATAAAAATAGGGATTAAAAAGAAAAAAGGGAATATTTATTTTAATTAAAACTATTAATAGTTAAAATATTCCTAGTTTAAATATATAGGCTTTACTATTATATTTAGTTAATTTATATAGTATAAAATAAACTATTACTTAGTATTATATTAGAATTAACTTAGAAAAGAATATAATTTTATTAGGAATGCCTATATTAAAAGACCTTAATATCTTTATATAACTTACTATATAAATATAGTAGTTTAATTTAAAACCTAATAATTTTATATTACTAAATACTAAAAAATTCTATAGAAAAGCAACTTAATTACTATATATATATATATTATTTATAAATTAAGAATTATTACTATTTAAATTTAAAGATATCTAAACTAAATATATATTTACTATTCTAAAGAAACTTTAGGGATATAAATAGGTCTTTAAAATAGAATTAGCTAAGAATTTACCTATTTACTAGAATACTAATTATACTATTAATTTTAAACTAGGGACTAAGCCTTTATATAGCCTAATTTATTTATTATTCTTAGTAAAACTCTAAGTATTATAAACCTATTTAAATAAGAACTTAGAACTTAGTTATATTTAAGCCTTAAAGAGTCCTATAAGCATACTAATTCTATTTATACTTAAGAAAGATAGTTCCTTATAATTATATATTAATTATTAGGAATTAAATAATATTACTATTAAGAATTATTACCTATTACTGCTTATTTCTAAAATCCTAAACTATATCTTAGGAGTAAAATGGTTTTTAAAATTAAATATTAAAGAAGCTTATTATTATATTTAAATTATATAAGGAGATAAATAGAAAACTGCTTTCTATACCTATTATAGTTATTATAAATATCTAGTAATACTATTTATATTAATAAATATACCTATAACTTTCTAACACTATATTAATTAAGCCCTTTATAGTTTTAATAATATAATATATATTATTTATTTAAATAATATTTTAATCTTTTTAAAAACCTAAGAAGAATATACTATATATTTAAAATAAATTCTAAATTAACTTAGGAAGGCTAATTTATTTATATATTTAAATAAATATAAGTTTTATTAGTAATTAGTTAAATTCTTAGGATTTATTTTAATAAGGGAAGGGGTTTAAATAGATTTAAAATAAATTAAAACTATTACTAATTAGCCTAAACCTAAGATATATTATAATATTTAAGTTTTCTTAGAATTCTATAATATTTATTAATAATTTATTTATAAATATTCTACTATTATAGTATTATTAATAGCTTTTCTAAAAAGGAGTTAAAATAAAAGAAAACTAAAATTAGTATACTTAAGGGAAGAGAAATAATAAGTATACTAAATTCTTAAAAATACTTTTACTAAAGCCTCTTTACTATATTATTTTAATTCTAACTTACCTATTTAAATTAAAATAAATATATGAAAATTTACTATTACTAGTATTTTATCTTAATTAAATTTATTAGGTATTTATTACTTAGTAGCCTTTTAGTTTTAAAAGTTATAATTTACTAAAATATACTATCATATACTAAATTAAAAAATACTAGTAATTATTAAATTATTCTATTATTAAAGATATTATATAAAGGGAGTACCTATAGAAATTAAAGTATTAACTAATTATTTTAATCTCTAATCTTTTATAAAAACCCTAAAATTAAATAAAAAATAGTCTTAATAATATATATTCCTTATTTCTTATAATTTTATTATTTAATATTAAAAAGGAGTTATAAATCCTATAGATACCTCTTTATAGTAGCTTAATTATATTTCTTTTAAAGTAGAGAATACTAAAGAATTAATATTAGAATTATATATAAAGGTTATATAAATTAATATAGTACTTATACCCTAAATTACTAAAGTAAGGAAGTAGGTAAAGATTAGTACCTTTACTATAAAGGAACTAATAAAGAATATAGGGTTACTACCTTATTTTAACTAAATACTAATTAAATAAATAAAAGGAAAAGAAGATCTTTATAATTTAAATAGTTCTAAATTACTATTAAATTTAGTACTTAAAGCTTAGAAATCTAATATATAGATCTAAGACTAGCTAAAGTAAGTCTATAGCTACTAGAATTTATAATAGTCTATAGATTAAAATAGAATTCTAAGATATTATAATTAAGTATTTATCCTAAACTTAGAAGCACTTAAATTAGTTTTATTCTAAATTTACTATAATAATCTATTAGTAAGCTATTTTAGTATAAAAAGGATATTAAAACTTTTTAAATAAAAGTTTTATTAAATAAATCTATATACTAAAGTTAGAAATTATATTAAATCTTATGCTATTTACTAAAAAACTATAGCTAAAAGGTATAAACTATATAAAAAACTAGAAAAGTTACCTATTCTAAATAGGCCCTAAATAGAAATCTTGATAGATTTTATTATAAAATTGCCTAAAATAATTTAAAAAAAAACTATAGTTAATTCTATCCTTATAATTATAGATAGATATACTAATTGTATTGTTTATTACGCTAGCCGTCTAAGCAATTTATGCTTAGCCGTATCTAGAACCTCTGCTCCTGAATTTTTATCTAGTTAAGGAAAACCTTATTAGGTTACTAATTAGCTAGCAAGCTAGCTAATTAGTTAGTTGCCTAATAGGATAAAAAACCTTACTAAATACATTTTTAATAACTTCTTTAAAGCCCGCTTTCCTTCTATAAAATCCGGTTTTCTATAGATTACCCTCTCCTACTATCCTATTACAACCTTCCCTGCGTCTCCACTTTTATTTCCTTTTTTTCCACATTTTTTTTTTCTAGCAATCACAGCTATAAACCGGCTCTGCAACCTAAGAGCTAGGGGTATTCTGCCCATTTATAACGCAGGAGTGGCTAATCCGCGTTGCTTAGTAAGCTAGAATAAGTAGGGGACCAGACCCACTTTCCTAGCTTACTAAGCTACTAATTAGCTAGAAAAAGCCCCCACTTTTTCTAGCCAATTAGAGTCCAGTTTTTCCTTATTATGCGGCCCCCACTACACTAAGGAAAAAACTGTGCCCCGTGCAGGAATCGAACCTGCAACCCCCCCACAATTCTTGCTTACGTAAGAAAAGTGACAAGGTTTTCCATAACGCTTGACCACTGCGCCACGGGGTAGATAGATATACTAAATATATAATATTCTTTCCTATATTATATTTAATTACTATAGTTAAACTAGTAAAATTATTGTATAATAAGATTAAGCTTACATTTAGCGCGCTAAGAGGAATTATTTTTAACTAAGGTAGTGTATTTACTAGTTAATTCTAGTTAGATTTATATTTTATCTCTTAAATTAAACGCTAATTATTAATAGTATTTTATCCTTAAATAGATAGGTAAATAAAAAGAGTAAACTAAATGCTAAAATTCTACTTATATATATTTATTGCTAAATTAGAATATATTTAGCTATTATTACTAAAAACTGCATAATTTATATATAATAATGCTAAAAATATAACTATAAATATAAGCCTAAATATAGTGCTTATAGGCTATAACCTAGAATTTTAGATAATTAAGAATAATTCTCTAGAGAGGGGAGTACCTAAAGCTAAAAGCTAAGTATAAAAATTATATACACTAAGAAGTAAATTAGAAGTATAATAGGTATAAATAAATAAATTATAGGTAAAATACTATAATTAAAAACATTAGGAGATAATTTTTAAAAAAGGAGAATTTATACTCTTAAGTATAAAGAACTTATAATTTAAAGAAAAAAAATAGAAATTACTTCTAAAATTTATTAGCCTATTTTAAATTCTAAATAAAATTAAAAAGCAGGTATATAAATTAGCATTACTAAATTAATTGTTTTAGATATATAATATATTCTATATTAGTTCACTTAAGAAATAAACCTTTAAAAATAAAGAAAAAGAATAGAATTTACCTATTCCTAACCTAAATAATAATTCTAAAGAATAGGAGGTTAACTAAATTAAATTATATTATTTCCTTTAAAAGGAATTATATTACCTAGTTAAATAAAAGGGATAGCTCTCTAAATATAATTAGTAGTTAAAAGCTATAGCATTATAGAATGCTAGTGGTTTGCTAAATAAATATTATATAATATTAACTAAATTTAAAAAAAGTAGGATTTATAAGGGTCCTTAAAAACATAGCAGACTGTAAAAAACATCCCTTAGAATAACTTTAAATAAATCTTATAAAAATTAATAACTATTTATACTAACTAATATTTATTTATTATTATTCCTACTAAATTTATTCCTATTTTTTTATATAAAAAAAAAAAAAACTATTAAATAATTGCCTATTTATTTTACTTTAATTATAAAAAAAATCCTTAATTCCTTAATTTACTAAAGTTTTAGTAAAGATTCCTTTAAAAGTTACGTTAAAATTAATATTTTCTATGTCCTTATTAAAAGTAGCTATTAATTTAATAAAAATTAAGACTATTATCCTATATGTTTGCAAATAACGATTAGTGCTAGCTAAATGTGGCATTTAATTATGCTAAAATTTAGCTTAATCTTTGCTTAACTATTCCACCTAAATTAGTTAAGAATTAAAAGGGAAAGGAAAACTTATAATTTTTTTAGGTGTTGTAAATAAATTTTTGCGGACTAATTAAGTAGTAGTTACTTTACTGTTATATTTATTAATATTTGCCTATAATTCTACCTCTAATTAGGATTATTAAAAAAAAAAAAAATTTTTTTTAATTCCTTACTTCTAACTATTTCTAGTTAAAGTGGAAACTATTATTATGGCAATAGTCTAGAATAAACTGTATAAATAAGGAAAAAAGATTATAGAAATGCTCCTATATCTTTTATTTTAACAATATAAATTTGTTACTAGTAGAATATATTAAATTATCTATAAATTTGCGTGCTTTAACAAAATTATTATAATAAACTAATAGTAATTAGGGCATTTAAGCAAATTATTAGGAAATTATTAATAAAATCTAATACTAATACTTATATTATAGTAAAAAGTTATACCTAAAGTGTAATAATAATATTTTATACTATTAGGAATGTCTTTATAAGTGGAAAAAAGGGAGGTAAATTGCCCCTTCTTTACTATAATTTCTAAACTAGTTAGTATTATTTTTAGATACTAAATGCATTCTTTAGCTTAGATAGTAATAGTGGTTTTTTTTAGTATAGTTCTAGCCTAATTCTATATAAATTTGCTTATTTCTATATAAGTAGGCATAGGAGTTGTAATTAAATGCAACTCCTTTTCTTTTTTTAGGGTTATAAAAATAACCTAAATCCCTAAGGATTTAGATATAAAATTACTAAGGCAAATCTTTTTAATAGCTTTTTTAGCTAATTTCTTTAGCTTCTTCTATTTCTTCTCTTTATACTTTAGAGTGTAATAGTAAGTGTAAAAAAGCAGGGAACTTAATTTATTATTTAATTTAATAGTAAATATCCTATCCCTTAGGGTAGAATGTGTAGATAAAGAAAAAAGTCTTTAATTTAAACTAGAATTAATGCTAGCATTAAATATAGAATTGTATTGTGATTTAGCTTAATATTCTAATGTAGGGTAGCTAATAAAATTAGTATTAGATGTAGGATTAAATATAATTAAATAATAAACTAATTAAAATAACTTATATAAGAATATACTTTAAATTAAAATAAAGTTAAAATATACCTAATTTAATAGGTCCTTAAGGAAATTAAATTTTTAATAATTTAGTTCTATTTAATTAATTAATTTTCTTAATTTTTATTATAATTTTATAATAACCTACTAAATTACCTAATAATTTTAGGTTTAAGACCTTTTAGGTTCTATCCTTTAAGGGTTTAATGCTAGACGCTAGTATTATAAGAGGTCTCTTAAATAATTCTAATATTATTAAATGAATTAGGTATAAATAGAAAAGATTCTGTAAAATATATTAAGAATTAAAAGATAATTAATAAGGGAATAAGGGGTATAAAGGAAAAAGAAAATGCTAAAAAATAAAAATCTTTTACCTTACTAAATAATGCCTATTAGGTCTATAATTATATATTAAATTAGTATATATTACTAGTCCTAAAATGGAAATAAAAATAAATAAAAATAAGGGCTAATTAAAAAATAATATTAGGTTAATGTTATTGTAAGGGGGGAATAATTATTATGCCTAATTTAGTAATAGAGGGAATTAGACCTAATTATTATATTTGTTAGTCTACCTTGCGCCAACGATTCTATACCTAATTAGAGATAATTAGTTATTAAAATAAACTGGATATCTATGCATTAGTGGCGTGTTATAGAATAAAGATACTATGGAATAAGGGGATATTCTCTAGGGATTTAATAGGGAATTACCTCTAAGGAAAAGAAGGATAAGTCTTAGCTTAAATACACAATTAGTCCTACTAAAAAATGCGTGTAGATTCCTACTATATTCGTCCTACCTAATCGCCCCTAATTCCTAAGCGACTAGCTTAACAAATAGATAATATTAATTAAAGTTACCTATAAATATATTATAATTAAAAAGTAAAGCTAATATAAACTTAAATAAAAGTAAAGTTTAGTTAAATTTATAAATTAAAAAGTAAATAAAGTAAATATTATATATTATAATTATAATAAAGTATTAATTTTTACTTACCTATACTATTTATACCTTAGGTTTATATTAATAATATATATAAATTATAGTTTAACTACTTTAAGTTATAAGTTAAAAGTAATTAAAGCTAAAATTTAATACTTTATTATTTAAGGTCTTTAGTTTTTATATTATTATTATATTAATTTTAAACTAAAACTTTAGTACTAAGTATATTAAATAGGTTTTCTTTTATATATTTTAGTATATAATCTTAATTATATACCTTATATTATATATTAAGTTAGGCTTAGCTTATTTAAAGCTATAGTAATTATAGGTTATTAGTTTAAAAAAGCCTTTATAGCTACTTATAAATATTATATTAATTTTAGCTTTAATTTAAAAAGGTGAATATATAATTAATTAACTTATTTTTAAGGTAAAGCTTTATATATTAATAAATTACTTATATTTTATTTTTAGCTATAGCTAAGTACTTTAGTTTAGCTTTTTTATTTTAAATAAAAAAAAGGTTTTATAAAGGCTAAGGGCTATATTAAATATATAGTATATATATAGTTTTATTATTTATTAGTAGTATTATATATATAGAACTATATTAAGTATAGTTTTGAATAATTAATTTAGTATTTATATATAGTATTTATTAATATTAAGTAAAACTACCTACCTTTTATATAATAACTAATAGTATAGTAGCTATACTATAAAGATATAGTATACTATATAGTGTTATGGACTAGCCTAGATGGCTACTGCAATCTAGTGTTAATAAAGTTATTATTATCTATAAAGGGGAAGGGGAGACTACTATCCCCCTTCTTTATATATACGCTATATATATAGTATATATCCTTAGGGTTTACTCTATAGATATAATAGGTCTCTTTATATACCCCTTTCTTACTCTACTAAGAATTTAAGCTACTAGCTTAAATCTATTATATAGCTTCTTTACTTACACTGCCTCCTAGCTATTAGCTAGCTAGTAGCTATTTAAGCAATAATAATAATATAAAAGTATTAGTAATATAATTTAATAGGTAGAACTATTATATTTTAACTAATTATAATGTAGTGCTTATTAATAATAAATAAACCTAAAATAGAAATCCTAAAATCCTAAATTAGCTAGCTAATTATATACTAGCTATTAACTATAAGTATTCTATTTAGCCCTTAGGTTTTTATAAATATAAATCCTATATTATTCCCTTATTTTACCTTTTATTAATACTTAGGTTTTTATTTAAAAGCTTATTATTATTATTTTACCTTTAGCTTACCTTTATTTTTTTTTTATAATTCCTTAGAAAACTATAAAAAAAAATTTTTTTTTTTTTAATATTAATTTTTTATTACTTTTTATTAAATCCTTTTAGTAAGCCTTCTTACTTTTATTTATTACTTTAGGTATATTTAGCTAAGTATAGTAAGAATATAGCTATTATTATTAGTGCTTTCCCTTCCCTCTCTTTACCTTTAAATTGCTATTATATTTTAAGCTACTATAAAATAAAGAGTAACTTTAAGGGTAAGTTATTTACCCTTATTAATCTCTTTAATTTAAATATATAGTACTTATTCTATATTATATATATAGTTAATAATAACCTATTCTTATATATTCTAGGCCTAGTATATTTTTATAAGAAATATAAAAAAAGAAAAATAATATATATATAGAATACTACTATATTTACCTAAAGTCCTACTTTATACTACCTTACCTATAAAATAGTAATAGCTATTTATTATAGTAATGCTATAAAGGCACTATATATTCTTATTTATAATACTATTAATAGTAAGAGATAAAAGATTATATTAACTAAGCTATTTAAGGCTTTTTATACCTAATTTATAGCTACCTTATATATTATTAAGAAGTATACTATACCTATAGTAGCTATTAGTTTCTTACCTTTACTTATCTTAATTTATTTAAAGTATTTTTAGTTTATTATTATAAAAATACCTAAATATTCCCTACTTACTACTACTATTAATTTTATTATAATTTATTCTTTAAAGACTAGTATTAATTATATTAATGCCTAGTTATTTAAGGTATAGTACTAAGTTAAATAGTTAATATTTATATATTAAGATTTATTTATTAATATTTAAGTATATTAAACTATTATATTTACTCCTTCTTTACTTACTAATAAGTATTTATATATACTTATACTGCTTTTTTTTACTAATCTTTATAAAGTTATATTTACTTTTTTTAAAAGCTTTTTTAAAGTTATATTACTTTTTTCTTATAATTTCTTTAAAAGTAAGCCTACTTTACTAATTTACTTTAGCTTTTTATATTTACTTTAATTACTATTTACTTTTATTACTATACTACTATTATTACCTTTAGCTAGTTTTACCTAAACCTAAGGTATAACTAGCCTAAGGCTAATAAACCCTTTCTTATTTATTATAAGCTAAAAGCTACCTTTATTACTTAACCTTAACTTACTTTTTATAGCTATATTTACTAAATAGTATAAGAAAAAGAAAAAAAAAAAGAAAAAAAAGGCTTATTTAGGTTTTTTATTTACTTTTTCTAAAAGATAAGTAGTATTAAAGTATAAGGGTATTAAAGCTAAATTAAAGCCTATATAGAGACTAGTATTATTAAAGTATATATTTAATAGTATACTATATAGAGCTAATTAAGGAATATATTATATCTATATTAAGCTATTATTATAATATATATTACCCTAATATAATTTAAATAGTATTAAAGCTTTAGTATTTTTTAGGTTTTTAAGTAGTTTTTATATTAATTATATATAGCTTATTTACTTAACTAGTATATTATAATACTTACTATATTCTTTAGTATTCTTTATAGCTAAAATAAACTTAACTTAGTACTTAAGAGGTTTATTTATTTTATTATTTTAAAGCTATATAAGGCTTAAATAAAAGTTTTATAATATTTAAAAAGAAAAGGGGTTATTTACTATATATTTTATTAAATTAATATAGAAAATAAAATATATTCTCTTTATAATATTTAGTTTTATAATAAAGAGGGTTAGAATATTAAGTATAGTATATTTAGCTATTACTTAGTTTAGCTTTTTACTTAAGTAAAGGGTATAAATATTATAAAGGCTAAGCTATACCTTATTTCCTAATTAGTAATATTTTACTAAATAATATAATTTATTAAAGAATTTTTATTATTATTATTAAATAAAGTTAATAATAGCTTAAGTAAGTACTATACTTTATTTAATATATTTAAAGAATTAAACTACTTAACCCTTAGCTAATATATAGCTTTAGCTAAAAGCTAGTATATATTAAATAAAATTAATATTAAAACTATAAAGGGCTATATATATACTAAAGCTAGTAACTAAAAAAGTATAATTATTAAAGGTAAGCTAATATACTATAAAATATATAAGCTAGTTTATTTAAGTAAAAAAAACTATTACCTTAAGCATTACTTATATTTTTTAGTTTATATATTTAATGCTATTATTAATTTAAGAATAATAAAATATAAAAAGAAGCTATATAATACTAGTAAGGAAGTAAAGTATTAATTAAAACCTACTTACTTAGTTTAAGCCTTAATTTCAAATAATACTTAAGGGAAACCTATAAAAATACTATTAATAGTTAAGAAAGTATTAAGTATATACTTTAGTGCTTATATTTATTATAGCTTTTAACTATATATACTTAAAGAGGTAATTTATAATAATTATAAAGAACTAAAGAGTATTTATATTAAATTTTAAGAGATTAGTTATAAAGTTTACTAAAATTTATAATTAGTATTTATTTAGTATTAAAATAGGTTATAGAACTTTTTGCGAATTTGCCTACACTGCAGTAGCAATGCAGAATTAACTCTAAACCTCTTAAAAAGTGTAGAAAAAGAATTACTATATCTATTTACCTCTATCTTTAATAGCATATTAATACTAAAGTATAAGTATAGTAAATAAGGTAATATTAATAAATATTAATAGTAGAAACTATAGCTTTATATAAAGCTATTATTACTTACTTATAGATTAAGGTAGCTTTATATTAATAGTACTCTAAGTTACTTCTATACTACTACCTATATATAAGTAAATACTAAATTACCTTATAGTTAAATATAATA
>SRPU01000655.1:0-15337 GCA_018360185.1 Claviceps lovelessii | reverse complement strand
TTTTTTTTTTTTTCTTTTCTTTTCTTTTTTTTTTTTTTCTTTTTTCTTTTCTTTTTTCTTTTTTTCTTTTTTTCTTTTTTTTGAAAGCAAAAAAAAGAAAGCAACAAGTGCACACCGTTCGGATCGTCGGAACACCACCCTCCACTTTCGGCCCGTGTCGGCGCATAACACGTACATCCATGTACATACCTGCTACTACGTCAACCCCTCAACTAACCGTCCATATCAGGTACCCAAAGTGTACTCCTTCCCCCCCCCCCCCCAGCACGAAGAACAATTATCCGCATTGAGCACGATGTGATTATCCCTTGCGCCTCGCGCCTTTGCACATTTCAGCAACATCGCACTATGCTTTCATGAGATTGTGCACTTTGCACGCAGCGGAGGCTTAGACAAGGCTACTTGGCTCAGCCCGGCTTATCAGCATAACTCACATGCGGCTTGGCTGGCGGGCTTGTTGAGCCGCAGCCGCAGCCGCAGCCTCCTGAGTCCTGACTCCTCTCACCACTTACAAATCACCCCAGGTCATCCCAGTTCCATCCCAGTCTCGGCCATGGGCATGGCGCCGTCGGGACGGCTTGATGGACACACATTGTAGCAGCACACTCTCTCTGCACAGCCACCCGCGAGAAAAATCACGGCAGGACAATGAAATCGGGAAAAGAGACGAGGCAAGAATCTCGCAGCCTTGTCGTGGTCCGTGAGTCGTGACCGTCTGGACTCTGGTGCACATATAACAGACCTGTCCGCCCTCACGAAATGCGTGCTTACTATCCCCGTAACCCTGCATCGACTTGCAATCACAACCCATAGAAAGGAAGGAAAATCACAATCCATAAAAAGGAAAAAAAAAAAAAAAAAATACACAATCCCATTGGAAACAAAAACGCCTGTTCTTCAGCCATCGTCCCGTCAAAACTACTCTTTACTCCTTACTTCTTCCCCGTTATCCGCCCACCATTCACCAATCATCATGTACTTCACCGACATTGCCGCCGCCGCCGCCGCCGCCTCTCTGCTGGCTGTGCAGGTCAGCGCCAAGACCATCGTCGTTGATGTGGGCAAGGATGGCTTGGTCTTTTCGCCGGATTCCGTAAAGGCCGATGTGGGAGACGTGCTCGAGTATCACTTCAACAATGTGCACAGTGTTGCCATGGGAGACTTCACCGGTGGATGCGCTCCGCCTTCAAAAGGGGGATTCTATTCCGGTGTCGTCAAGGCTTCCACCACCGTACGTTACCTTCCTGGTCGATTCAGCCAGACCTAAACAATGGACGGGCATTGTTTTCTTCCTTTCCTCTCTCTCTCTCGACTAACCCGACTTCCCATCCTGGGCTGTACAGAACGACGTCTTCCAAGTCACAGTGAACAGCACTGACCCAATGCCATTCTACTGCACCGTCGGCAAGCATTGCCAGGCTGGCATGGTCGGTATTGTGAATCCTTCCTCGAACGACTCCCTCGACAAGTACAGGGATCTGGCCAAGGCTGCTCAGGATAACAAGTCTCCCGACGCCGTCTTTGGCGGTAAGATGGTCCCGAACACCGATACATCGGCCAGCGGCTCCCCGGCCGGTCCTAGCCAAACTTCTGCCACAACGACCGCCGCCCAGCCCACTAAAACGGGAGCTGCTTCACAAGTGAAGGCGTCTTTGCTGGGAGGTATTGCGGCTGTGGCTCTCGGATACGCTGTTCTTCTCATTTGAAACGGTCAAGGACTAGTTCACGTCCATTGTCTACCTGTTTCTGTCCTGTCTCGGCGATTTATTAGAAATGAGTGAAATAAATAAAGACCATCAAAAAGTACTTGCACCTCTCGCATACTCATGTTGAAAGCTGGGTCTTCTTATCAAGCGCATCAGCTCAAGCGCATCAGACGTGTCGTTGATTTCTTGCGCCAGAAATTGGAGGCTAGGACTGTTTTTGCTCCGAGTCCCGATTGATCATGTCCCACAATCAACTGGAGCATACACATGTACACGATCCTTTGCTTTTCCTTTTCGTCCAGGCAATACACAAATTGTGGTGGCACAGACCAGGCTTTTCTACTCGCTTCTGTCGGGCCTGTCGGTACAGCCGGTCGTGCAGCATGGCTCAGTTTGTAACATTTGGCTTGTTTCAACGGGCGAACCCTCATCTCAGAACCTCACCTCGAGTATTTCATCAAAGTGAAACGTTGTTCACGCCGATGGCCCGAGCCCAGTGCCGGATCAGCTGATTGTGCGACCGTGGCCACGTCGGCGAAAATCGTGGCTGTTGGAGAAATCGACGGCGACCTTGCAAATGGATTCTTTCCCCCCATCTTTTTTCATCTTTCAAAAAGATCAGCCAGCTCTCGACAATGACGAAGTCATGATGCTGACATGGTTCTAATGCCACCAACGAACGGACACGACGCTAGCTTGGTCGATCAAGGTTAAGTAACTAGTAACGGGCGACTAGGCAGTGAACCAAATTGAGAAGTGTGCATTGCATGGGCTGGATGCAAGATGCAGATGCACTGCGAGAATGGGAGAGTTCGTCTTGTCCACAGAAGGGGGCCTTCCAGTCAATGTCGAGCTCGATATTCGTGCAGGCATCTCTCTGCCGTTATGGGAGTCGTCATCTTCGATACCCACGGATCCCTGTTGCGGTTCGGGATCTCGGTTTATCCAACAAGGAAAGCATCTTCTCTTGCCGCTGGACAGCATGCCCCCCCCCCGTTCAAAGAGATGTGCGTGCGCGCGCGCGGTTATGTGCAGGACGCGGGTGAAGCTGTCCGAAGCATGCACGAAAATCTCACCTTGGAAACTTGTGGGAAAAGATGATCGTTCTTGTCTGTCTAGGGCAAGGGGGAGGGGCCATCGTGGGGCGACGAAAGTGGACCAATATTGTGTCGAGCCTGAACATTGGGAGAACAAACAGCCTATGACGTTCATCCAGGACAATGAAAAACATGGGGATATCAGACGCCGTCGGATGACGCCCGATTTCCAATGTTGACTGATGGAAAGTGCGGATTTGTTCGCGTGAGGGCGCGGGGGTTGTGCATATTGAGTCTGGTCGTGACTGGGGAGCGAAACTCATGGGCCAAGGCAACACACTACAATGATTCATCTGATTGGTGGTCATCGGCAGCCCGCCATAGAAACGGGCCAATTAGGTGGCTGGAATGCGCAGGCATCTGAGTTCTGGACCCTGAATTACTAGTCCAATGATGCAACAGTGTGCCAGAGTAACGCTGCAGCCACCGAGCCGCCACAGACCACAGACACTGAACACATCACAGACTGCTGTCCAACCCTGGCACCTGGCAATCTGGCAATCTGGCAATCTTGGCTGGCTGCTCCGGCTGGGTGGGTTGGTTGTCGCTGGTCCGATCTGGGCAATGTGGGGCCGCCTCGACTATCGGCTCTCCACTCTCCATCAATTCTGCGCCTGCCCATCTGGTTGTCCACGTCTGTGCCAGAGTCAAGACGTCACGTCACGACTCACGACTTCACGAGGAGGCACGACTCGCCAGTTTTCAAGTTTCCCCAAGACGCCTTGATACTCATCACGCAGAACAGTCAGAACACCGTATTGGTCGGTACCACCTCGCCGTCCGGTGCATTGAGGGGAGGGACAAAAGAGACGAAAAAAAAAAAAAAAAAAGTGCTGCCGTCCCTTTGTGACGGTTGCCAAGTATCCTGCATTGGCAACCCCCCCTCCGATCAATGCGCCGTGGTGTGCTCGCTTGGAGTTGGGTTTCAGATGTACAAGTAAACGACTTTGGCGAGGGCGCTTATTTCCTGCTCTCAGGATGTATCCAGCAGTCGGTCCGCTTAGCAAGCACCAGACCGGACAGACTCCAGACTAAGTACACGGGCAGTCAGACAGATGCTGGTAGCTCGGCCCGTTACCAGTCTTGCAGCTTGCAGCTTGCGGCTTGCTCCTTCCCTTTTTTCTCTTTCCTGCTGCTCAGATGACTAGTCCGGCTTTGTCGAGCTACATGAACTAAGACCTGGATCTAACCCCAGACGGGGCCGCTCTGATGAAAACTACCTAGGTACCTCTGATGATACCACCCTGATGAGGCCACTCTGACCTGTCATTGATCGCCCTGCGTGTATCGGAATCTGCCATGCTACATCTCAGATCGGTTGGTCCACATGCCGACCCAAGTGCCTGCATCAGGTCGTCGGGCATTTTGTATCTGTTCGGGATCAACGTCTCCTCCCCCCCCCCCCCCCCCCCCCCCGTCTCTTCCTAAAACGAGTTTTTCCTGTCATTTTGTCCCACGCCTCGCCTCTTCTCACCCTTGGCCATACATACATACACACACTCACACACACGCACAACACATGCATCCGTACATGCTACCTACTTACGTACTCAATATCAAATCAGTGCCCCATCGCCATTGTCCACGCACAGGATCCGCAACTTTGAAATTGGTCTGAAAAATCGGTCTGAAAGAGAGTGGTCTTATATGACCCACGGCCATATCCAAACGGCGATTTTTCCGCACCACTTCGACTGAGAGCACATGCGTTACACACAAACTATTACCATCACCGGCCTTCGTTACTTCCCATTCTTCTAGGAATTTCCGTTGAGGACGACGGTCAACCTCGCCATTTCCCTCCTCCCTTCAGCGAGGCTTTGATTTCGTCTACAGTGACTAGCAGGCACAGGCACAAAACCCAGAGATGTCTCGAACCAAACTTTTGGTCTACCTTTTGAGGCGTGACCTGAGAATCGCCGATAATCCCATTCTGCACCATCTTGCAACCGTCAGTGACCATGGGTTCACGCACCTCTTGCCGATTTATATATTCCCTGCTCAGCAGGTCGAGGTTTCGGGCTTTCTCAAAAACGGAGAGACCTCTCCATACCCCCTGGCCTTAAGCCAAGTCGGCAAGTTCTGGCGGTGTGGACCACATCGAGCCAAGTTCCTGGCAGAATCAGTCTGGAACCTTAAAAACAACTTGGAAGAGCTGGGCAGCGGTTTGGTCATCCGGGTTGGCAGTGTCAAAGACGTGCTGGAACATCTGGTGGGCGGAATGAAGAACGCGGCCACGACCGTGAACAGCGTGTGGATGACGGAGGAACTGTCCTGGGAAGAGAAACAAGAACAAAAAGAGGTGGCTTCATTGTGTTTGGAGCGAGATATTGATTTCAAAATTTGGAAGGATGAAAAGTACTTTGTCGACGAGTGAGTTCTGCTGCTGTTGTTTTGACCCCTTTGTCCTTTTTCTCCTTCTTTTTTTCGTTTTTTCGTTTTTCTTCGTTCTTATTTTTCTTCTTTGTCGTTTCTTCTTTTTTTTCTTCTCTTCTTCTTTTTTTCTTCTCTTCTTTTTTTTTTTAGGAACAATTCATTAACCTGAATGGACAGCCGCGACACCGGTCTCGCTGGTCCCGAAGACTTGCCCGATGTGTTCACCACATACCGCAAATCTCAGGAGCCGCTCCGAGAGAAACCCAGAAAAGTGCTGCCGCGACCAAAAAAATCATCGTTGCCCGAGCTGCCAGCACAATCCACGATTCCTGACCAAGCACATCCGTTTGTCTCGGCTTCGTCGTTGGAAGATCTACGCGACAGACTTACCAAGCCACTCGTGAACATACTTGCCGATCCTCCTCCTGCCCCGGAAGTCATACAATCAAGCCATCCATTCGCCGGAGGCGAATCTGAAGCCTGGAAACGTATGGTTCATCTGGCGCAATCTGGCTCGCTGACGGCATACAAGAACACGCGCAATGGACTGGTTGGGCCTGATTATAGCACCAAGTTCTCCAGTTACCTGGCACTTGGGTGTCTTACAGCAAGACAGGTGCACGAAGAGCTTGTCAAACTCGAAGATGGTACATGTGACGAGTACAAAGACGCGGATGGATATGGCAAGGGCGAAAATGATGGAACAAAGGGCATACGATTTGAGCTATTGTGGAGAGACTATATGCGGCTTTGCACTGCCAAGTTTGGGCGTAAGCTCTTCAGGGTGTCTGGCTTTCGACAAGATCATTCCTATCACAAAACTTGGAACACATCCAACGAAGAGACAGCCTCCCCCAAGCAAGATCCATCTCCCGAAGTGGTGTCGGAGATGTTGGAACGGTTCAAGAATGGGACAACTGGCATGGGCTTGGTAGATGCGTCTCAGCGCGAGTTGTACTTTACGGGGTATACGTCGAACCGGGCACGGCAAAACGTGGCGAGTTTTCTTTCCAAGCACTTGGAAATCGACTGGCGGTATGGTGCTGAGTGGTATGAGATGATGCTCGTGGACTACGACGTGTCCTCCAATTGGGCCAATTGGCAATACGTGTCTGGCGTTGGCAATGACCCTCGAGGGGATGCACGCACATTCAACCCGGTGAAGCAAGCGTTTGATTACGACAAGAAGGGCGCTTTTGTCCGAATGTGGCTTCCGGAGCTGGAGGGACTCGAAAAGCTCGAGAACGTTTTTCAGGTCTGGACAGCCGAAAAGGATGATTTGGTGCGATGTGGTCTGAATCAGAATGTCATGGCGGTCAATCCCATCCGAAAGATTCAGTTTCACGTAGACCGCAAGCCGCGGGCTGCCCGAAAGCCGTTTAGCAGAAAGCGTGGTCAGCAACGAGGTGGCCATGGCGGTCATGGCGGTCATGGAGGTCACAGTGGCCAAGGTGGCCATTGGGGCAGCAACCACATGGAGCGATTCCACAACAACGATTCAGGAACGTCGAGCGACGCGGCTGCCAATGACGGCGCTGCCATGTCGAAGGGACAAGGAGACGCGAACGAAGGCGAAAATGGCAAGGAAGGGACGAGCAACCAGCCAAGATCAAAAGGACCAGCGGCGCAGTTTTCCTCTACCGGTGGCTCATCATGGAGGGGAAACTACACGGGGGGTGGACACGGTTCGCACACGCACGGTGGCCACGCGGGTAGGGGCTGGTCCCAGCAAAATGGTGAGCAGCCTCGAAGCGGTCGAGGCAACGGGCAGCACCGCGGATATTGGCGGCCTGCTGGACCCCGGGGCGGAGGCGGAGGCGGAGGCGGAGTCGGGTCCATGGGCAGATACCCCGTCGGACAAGCACCACCACAGATGAGTCCTCATCCGCAGTATCCGGGACATGCTCAGCAGGGTTGGGCATTCCCGACACGTTGAACCAGGTACGGGGGAGAGCAAATTTGGATATTGATGTGAGGGGGGCAAAAGCTACGAAATTGCGCGCGTGTGTGTGTGTGTGTGTGTGTGTGTGTGTTTCTTTATTATCATCATTCTTGGTTTGTTTGAGACTTAGTTGGAAGATGGTTTATGGTAGATACTCATTGGCATTGTTCGTACCTGCGCTATTATTTTCCTGTTGCCAGATCATCCCCTTATGCCGAGAAGGCTACACCACGGCACTGACACAGATTTCTTTCCTTGCTGATTGGAAGCCAGTCCGGCCTCCTCCAATACCTTGTTGTACAAGTGTGGATAGATACGGAAGTGTAGCCTTCTCGGCATAAGGGAACACGTTGTTGTCATATTTCATGCACACCCACCGATACACTAGTCCTGTATTACTCGATGAGAGCATGCACGCGATTGCTCATCCATGTATTTATGCCCCCCCCCCAAAAAAAAAGCATTCATAGTATTCGTCATACCCACAAGGTACAACCAAGCCCCCAAAGCCTACAAGCCAAACTTCTTATCCTTGTCCGCGATGAAAAACTCCTTGCCCGTCGTGTCCTTGTACTTGCCGCGGATGTAATCCGAAATGGCCTCATCCTTGGCCTGCTCTGCCGCAGACTCATTGCTCTGGTCGCCTTGGCCGAGAAGTTTTTCCTGTACAAAGTCGACGGCTGGGCGAGTTAGTCGGGGGTTCTGTTCTTGACTGCCTTGTTTTTGTGGTGAGGGAGCTGATTGTGCGGGGTGATTTGTGTTTTGTCTCGCTTTGTTTTCGGTCTTCTTTTGTTGTTGTTGTTGTTGTTGTTGTTGTTAAGAGGGGGAGGGAGGGATACCTTTATCAAGACCATCCTCGTTCTCCTCGCCCTGTTTCCCCCCGCCGGCCATGCCGTTCAATTTATCTTGCAACGTGGCCCCGAAGCCGTCATTCTTGTCTTGGGGGGCTCCTGCGTCGTGATCACGCTTGTGGTCATGGTTGGTGCTGGTGCTAGCGCCGGCACCCACCCCGTCTGTCACTTTTTTGAGAAAGTCCATCGTCGCTTCGTATGTTTTTGTGTCTTTTATTTTGATTTATTTTATTTTATTTTATTTTCTTCTCTTCCTTTTTCTCCGCGGCGCGCTTCGAGGTATGTCGTAGGAATGTTTCGGTTCGGTCCGTGGGCCAGGAAATCGCTTCGTGAATCGGAGAGAATGGGCTTCGTTTTCCCTTTGCGTCTTGTGGGGGGGGGATCGGTACCGGGAAAGAAGTACGGCCGGGGCAGGACGCTCTTTATGAATCGCGGACGGGAAGGAGGAAAGGAGGAGAGTCGTCAGAGAAGGAGTGCATTACGTCGTGTGAGGGGAGGGGTAAAAAGGGGAGGGGTCGAAAAGGAAGGGTCTGGACATGGTTTCGATCCGGTTCTAGCTCTAGTTCTAGTTTGACGGCCGGGGGGGGGGGACGTCATCGTCTTGGTTCTCGCGTGGTGCAACGACTGTCCTGCAGGCTGGAGAACAGGATTTGGGCTGGGGGATTTCAGCTGGACAAGGAAGACGGACGGATTCTCACGAGCGGTCCGTGTCTGGCTTCCATGGTTTGCGTTTCCAGCAAAAACACGGCGATTTGAAGAGGGAGGAAAAGTCAAGGTGGAGCTTCTGGTGACGGATCACCGGTGAGGGCAAGTCAACGTCAACCGTCACCACTCACCACTCACCACTCACCACTCACCACTCGACAAAATGTAATTGTGGATCCCTGACATGCTACCTTTCTGTTCTGGTACAAGCCAAGTAACTGCGAAACCACCAAAACAAGGATTTGCCACAGGGCAAGACAGAAAAAACCATGGTGATATTGTTGGGCCCCTCTCCTGATCCCACTTGGCATAATTCATGGCTTGCATGCGAGAGGCGCGTCGTGTTCAACCACCAATTCCACATTCCGCCTTCCGCCTTCCGCCTTCCGCCTTCCGCCTTCCGCCTTCCACTCACGGAAAACGCCATAATGTCGATGCCTGTCTGACGGCTTTTGCCTTTGCCATCAATCGAGAAAATTCCTCATCTGCGAGAATAGCTGCTTCCATCATAGCCACTCGCCGGCTCGACAAGCTTGTGCGACACCGCGAATTCGTGTCGAGGGCTGTCCGAATACGCTTCGCGAATAAAATTATCCGCTTCGTGGATAATGCGGATACTTTGCTCGACGCTGGGGCTTCTCGCGTTGCCCATGATCCTTTGCCACCCCTGCAGCAGCTGCTTGAGATGATTGCCGGCAAGCAGGACATCTGGGTCGAGGAGACTTCGTAACGATGGAACCCGGCACGCGGCTAACAAAACAAGCATTGCGCACGCCATGCTGCCAATATCTTAGGCTTATCCTCATAGGGCACGACAAGAGAATGGGTACGGACTCTGGAGGACAAAGAAGAGGGGGGGCCGACTCACGACAAAGAACAGATCCACGAGTCAACGAGGACTGTTTGCGAAAAACCTCTCAGGTTGAGAATGTGCATCAGGCAAGCATCCAAACAAGCTTTGCAGTTTTTCCGGGCCTCCTGGCTGGGTGTACTGGCGCTCAGGTCGTCATTCCCACCACGGCTGCCGCTGAGCAACCACATCAAGTATGGCCGATAGATGACACTCCGGCAGGTCAGGTATCGTTGTCTGAGGAATCCGCTTGCTGCGTTGGCTGCTGGTTGCGTGTCTATGGTGAATTGAAACGCTGGAGGCAGGAAGTTGCGCCATTCGTCCAGCTGGTGCTGAAGCTCGGCCACAATATACGGAAACCGGGTCGTATCGAGCGCCGCACCGGTCCCTTGAGCATAGAGGAGTTGGTGAACCCGGTTGAGGAGCCGTCTCATGCTGATGCAGGCAAGAAAATAAAGGGATGACTGTTCCTCCTCCGCCGCGGCAAAATGGGTGTTGTAAGCTCCTGGCAGCCGAATCGACGACTCCATCCGCGATATGCCAGAGACTGGGCTTGCCGAGAGTTCAGCAATGTAGTCACTTTTACAGACATCTATGTCAGTGTCTGAGAGCTCTCTTTCTTTCTTTCTTTCTTTTTCTTTCTTTCTCTTTATTTTTCCTTCTTTTTCTTTCTTTTTCGGTACAATGCTGCTGCCGTGCAGAAAAACTCCTTACCTCTCAAGAATGTAGCACGACCAAAATATTCTCCTTGTGCGCTCTTTATCCTCATGCGTCTCGTGATTTGGCGGATACGACAACAGCATCATGCACTTTGCTGCAGTGGCACCAATATACTCCCATGCTTGCAGCGGTCTCGCGAGAAAGGCGAAATACAGCCTGTTTTCATTTTCATCCCCCTTATTGTCAATTCTGATTTCTCATGCTTCTCGGTCTTTTCACCGGAGCCACGCACTAAAGATGAAAAAAGGGGCACGCGAAGGGAAAACGGGCGTGAGAAAGGGGATAGACCATCATCATACCCCACGTAGAAAAGACATTGGGCGGACAATGAAGTCACGCCCAGATGGGCGACATAGGCCCTCTTCAAAGCTGCATTAAAGTAGACGTCGCCCATCTGGCGTCTTGATAACCTCCGCCTCGCGTCTTGTTCCGACACACCGTTTGCGTTCTCCATGTCAGTGGTGACTTGGCTAGCACATCCAAGTGCCATGGCCAATAATGCCACACACGCGTCGATACTATCTTCCAAAGTCACACCGGAGTTGATCAAGCTTCTCGTTCGCTCGATTTGACACCGAGACATGGTCGGGTACCAAAAGTTGACATTATGCTCGAAGGAGTCCAGGATGGAATCTACGTCTTCCGACGTGACATAAGGATACACTGTTGACTGTTTGATGGATAGCGAGGGCCGGGACTGCTCCAGCTGGAATATAGACGAATAGTCGTTCCTCAACGATTGAAAGCTGTCAAAGTGATGCCACGACAAGACCGACTCCGTGGTGGAAGTGTGCATGGAGTCGAGCACTGCATTTTCAAAACTGCTCGCCTTATCCTGCCTGGCATCGTTTCCACTCGTAGATGTCCTAGAAATGGGCTGCGATGTGCGAGCAGATTCCGCCTCAGTGACTGACGGAGAATCCAAGTAGGGACTGGAAGATGTTGGTACAGGACCTGGAGAAACGCCAGAGACAAAAAGAGCGGCATGAGCTCGATCCGCATGCTGCGCCTATGTATGCTTCACTTGAGAATGTTGCCCGGCCGGAGAGGGAGATGGCGTTCGTAAGCTGCCACATGTAGAAGCTTACCAAGGTAGAATTCAGCTCCTGAAGAGCCTTTTCAATTCGCAAAACTCCATCCAGAACCAAGTCCGTTTTTCCACGTCTACATGGACCATCGTCAGTATTCAACCAGATAAGAATTGCACTCGAGAGGAAGGAGCCATCTAATCTTACGAGCTGGCCTCTGATCCATATGCACAGTGCTGATCTGAAGCTACGCAAGTCGCACAGGGGCGGTTGCCATCACATCTTGTTTTATTTTTTCAATTTTTTTTTTCAATTTTTTTTTTGGGAGCGGTGGTTTAGACTATGTTAGTTCCGATTCCATCATGTTGCCCACTTGGCTCAAGGGGAGCCGGAGAAGCCATACCTAATCTTGCGACTACGACACACATCGCACTGAGTTTCCATTCATCCATGTTAGATGCCAGCGTCCAGTATGCTGCCGACATGAAGCAATCACTCACCGCGTGTGAAGTTCTCAGCCGCTTTCTCGCTGGCTCGGAGCTGGACTGTGGTTCAGCCGAGACCAGATCTTGCATGTTCATTTGGAACACGTCTCAGACGGTGTATGTCCTGCCCGGACAGGACTTGCTGATGGTGGGTCGCAAGGTCAGACTTGTTCGTCCCCAGGGCATAACAACGATGGGAAAAAACCGGATGCTTGCCCCAGTGCCTTTTGCCAGTGCTGATGCAGCAATGCCCGACGGGAGAATGGCTGATGGCGGCGAAAAAAAAGGAGAAAAAAAAAAAAAAAAAAAAAAAGAAAGCAGAAAAAAAAATCGCAGTAACGCGAAAAGAAGTGCCGAATGACGCTGCGCTACGGGAAATATTTCTCGTCTGCTAGGGCGTCATTGAAAAAGAGCTCAGTCTCGAGTTTCAACCTCTTCGTCAAGGGGTTGGGCACTGGGAGGTTTCGTGTCATCAGTCATCACCGATCAGTCGATTCAACGGCTTGTGAAACAATGTGGGGAAAGTCCCACAGGAACGGGGGGGCCAGCTGCGTATCACCTGCTGTCGGCTATCGGTCCGGCCATGCCACTTGGTGGAAAAGTGGGATCATGACAAGGCACGGACCATGCAGCACAGCGAAAAGAAACCGAGACAAAGAAAGGACTCTTCAGGCGGGAGAATGGGAACCCTGACGGACCAGAGCCTTGGCTGCATGGCTCCTACAATACGTTACATCTTGTGTGGAGATTGGAAGAAAGAAGAAGAAGAGACAGAAGAAGAAGAAGAAGAAGAAGAAAAGAAAAAGCTTTCCTCTCGATACCTACTGCACAGTACAGCCTTGTCCTTCCGACTCCCTCGATTCTCCGCTGCGACTTCCACGGCCACGAGCCACATAAACTTTGATGGTCGGTTCGATGCAAATCGATTCAATGCCGACACGCTCGATCGACCCGTCTCAGTCCGCCAGATGCAGAGTATTCATGACCGTCTGTGCACTTCTCTTTTCCAAGCTCTTCTCTACCGGGTTGCGTGCTTCGAAAACCTCGGCAAGCTCCTCCAGCGTGCGGTCCTTGGTCTCGGGAAAGAAGAAATAGATGAAGACGGCCTCGAAAAGATTCCAGAATACAAAAACCAGGTAGAAGTAGTAGCCAATCTTCTCGAATGCAGGTCCACTGCTGTATTGGATCACCGTCGACGCTGCCGAGCTAGCGAGGTTGCCAATGGCTGTGCCTTTGGCACGGGTTGTCGTCGGCAGAGTCTCCGCGATATACATGGACTGTAGCGGAGTCCAACCAATGGAAAAGACAATTCCGAAGATGAAGATGAATGCGACTGTTGTGTTGGCCGCGGCCATGTCGGCCGGGTCGTCGAGAGACTTCTTGCTCGTGCCCGTCAAGATGGCAAAGCAGCATGCCGCAAAGACAATGCTGTACAGGAGCAGAGGCCGGCGTCCGACGACGTCTGTCATGCGGGCTCCGAGTATGGCACCCAGAAAACAGAGCACGGGATTGAGGCCGTTCAGGGCGAGCCTCTTCTTCTCCTCCACGATGCCGGCATTCTTCAGCATCGACGCCATGTAATAGGAGCTCAGATTATTCCCACTCAGCTGACCGAAACAAGCCATGCCGAGAACACAGACGAGTCGGCGGCGTGCACTGCGAGTGCTCCAAAGCTCTTGGTAATCCCACCACCTTTTGTCCGACCCCTCTGATGCGATTTGATTCGACATTTCCTGCATCTGAAGCTGGACCAGAGGGTGTTGTTCGTCCCCTTCGCCGTGATAGGTCGCAAGCACCCTGCTGGCCTCTGCATGACGATCTTGGGCCATGAGCCAACGAGGAGACTCCGGAAGCCAAAAGACTCCTGCGACTACGATACCCGACGTGATCATCTGGCACCAGACCGGGATTCTCCAGGCAGTGTCGGTGTCGATGTAGCTGCAACCGTAAACCACCCAGCTCGCGAGAATGCTTCCAACGTACCACGTACAGTTATAGAGACCTGTCAGAGTACCTCGCCAGGACGGGTGAGCAAGCTCACTGACGTAGCACGGAGCCGAGACACTGCAGAAGCTGACGCCAAAGCCAAGGATGAACCGTCCTGCCAGGAACTGGCCTCGATCAACCGACGGGGCTTGGACACAGGTGCCGACAATGATGAAAAATGCACCGACAAACATGCCCCAACGCCTACCGAAATAATCGTTGGTTGGGCCTGTAAAAAAGACGGCGGCAACAGAACCAATGTTGTACATGGCAAAAACCAAGCCCGTGCTAGAATCGGCAATTTGCCTTTACAACCTGTCTGTCAGCAGCCCATTTTTCAGCATGTTGGAATCAAGTACCTAGTAGGTGCTCGTCCACGAATGTACTTCCACGCACATGCCAAAGTATCTCTGATATGAATACATGCCGTTCAGCCCTCCCATGAGGGAGCCGTCATAGCCATTCTGCACGTGCCCACAACCTATTAGCCACACGAGACGCCAGCTATGAGGATTTTCAAACGGCTTACCAAGCAGCCACACATGTAGGCGCAAAACAGAACTAAATACAATCGACACAGAGGAATTGTCCATGGCGAGCTCTTCTTCTGATTCAGATCCTCGTTGAGCTGGATGGCTGCATCGAGCTCCGTCATCTGGTCATGAAAGCTCAAGCTTGGCGCCATTTTCTTTCCAGCTGTCATGGTGAGTTGGGGCCCGTTGTCGTTGCTATATGCTGCCACAGTTGTCCAAGTTTCGGCGAGTCGATGTTTTTGGGAGAGTCAATGGTTGATAGGGAAGAAGGACTCGGCAAGAAAGAAACAAGAGCTTTTTGACACGCAGTCGACCCCAAAGTCTGAGCCGACGGGAGCAATTGAAACGGGGTACGACGCGAAAAAAAAAACAAAAAAAAAAAACATTCTTCAAAAAAAAAGCAACATCGTTGGCATGATACGAAGCCTGGCACCATAATCTTTCCCACAGTTTGTTGCTGCAGGTCGCGTTTGTTCAGGCCTCCGCCCTGTACCCGCCGGTGGGCTATAAGTCGGACCCTATAAGCGACTGAAAATCAAGGCGGCACGCGACCAGATATTCAGATAGCAAACGAGCCTGAGCAATGGGAAAATCTGGGTGGCCGATGCCTTTTCATGGCCGCCATTCTGTCGGCAGAGGAGGTCGTCTCGTTTACAAGCGCGTAGGTCCGCGTCTCCAAGTTTGACGGTTGTGCGGTTGAACAGACTGTCTCTCGAATGCGACTTGTGACCCCGGTCTCTTCGAGAATTTTCGAGGCTCTCTCTGCTGGCGCGGCTGCAGCAAGACTTTGGTTCCGGAACTGATGGTACGTGTTATGCAGCGGCCACGCGCGGGCCTTGCATGGATAAGTCGTATCATGCATGGGTGGAGATTCGCCTTGGCCTGTTGGCTGCATGGTAAAGGACTGGAAGAGAAGCAAAGCTAAAATTTTGAGGCCCAAAGCGCGCAGCGTTATTTTATGGATCAGCGTCGCTGCCTCGTGTTGATGCTGGGGAGTTGTTGTTGAGTCGATGAGTCTCGCGACACACACACACACACACACACACACACAAAAAAAA
>SRPU01000654.1:0-15345 GCA_018360185.1 Claviceps lovelessii | reverse complement strand
CAAAAAAAAAAACCCCTTCATTTTCTTTCTTTTTTTTCTCTTGTTTTCCTTTTCATGGGAAAGGGAAGAAGAACAAAATGCCGCCATGACTGTGCGGTTAAAATGCTCGAGCACACGTCGAATTTGAACTGTCAATGACTCCACACCTCTTTGACCATGCCACGCAGGGGCGGCGCGGGACGGCCAGAGAAGCCGGGTGGCAGGATTCTGATGCTTGCTTCGTGCTGTTCTTGACGCACACGAAGCTTCCTGGCTGAACCCCGGAGAGTCGGGACTCGGGGACAAGCTGAGAAGACGGTGCACACTGCATAATTCGGACAAGCTCCGCCACTCATGACCAGATCCGAGTGGAAAACAACAGATACAGAATGTAGCGGGCAAGGTCTGGTCAATCAAGTTCCCCCTTTTCTCTGCTAAAATAAGACTGCACAGACCGCTCCAAAAATGGGTCTCGGGGCGCAGACGGGAACCTTACATCCAATGCTCGCAATGCCGATCTTGCGGGCCAGATGGACGACAAGCTGTCAAAGTCTGTATGAACAATGCTAAAATACAGCGAGACCCAGGCAGAATCCTCTTTCCCCATCGTCGGGGTTGTTCTGCCCCAATTCTGATTGGCCAGTGTGGATTAACTTGGAAGCAGATTGAAATATCTGCCATGCTATGGCTCCGCATTATTCGTCGCCCAACGGCCTCGGTATCGGCCAGTTGCCGCCAAGAACATTTTTGTTTGGCAACGGAGGTTTACTTCATTTGTCTCGAATATGATGTCTTGACTGTGTCTCGACTCTGCGATGGGCCTTGCTCGAGCCTAGAGATGCGACTTCTGCAGCATGACGCCAGCAAGCGGGGACCACGACGGACGTTGTCGATGAGATGTCACACAAACAGCCCACATATCGACAAGGGGCTCAGGACGGAGCGAGGGCAAAGCGGCAGTACGGATGACGGAACAGATGAACGAGGCCCCAAAGACTGGACTGGGAGATTGAGACGCATTCGCGGTCCATTCCCCAAAAGATGGGAGGGTTGCGGCGGCAATGCGGCCCCGAAATGCCCATGCCTCACTGCTCATATTCCAATTGGGCGTGCAGTTCACGATCCTGGCTCCGTCATATTGATATTGCCCTTTCGATGTTGCCTGCTTTCCAGATGGATATTCAGCAGTTTGCCTAGCGCTAAGCAGGCTAGCGCTGCGCACCCACCTCGAACTACGTTGTCATCACGCCCAGCGTTTGCCGCGTCGCTGTGTCCATTTCTGGCCGAGCTTAACCACGACTGGAGGCTGGTGGACGGCAAGCTCAACCTTGTCTAGCCTTGACCGTCCGCGCCGCCCCCTTCTTCTCCTTCTCCCCCTCCCCCTTCCCCTCCCCTTCCTCCCCAACGACGGCACGCACTTCATGCAGTGCTCGGGCTGGTCGGTCCGCCCTCTTCTCTTCGAACCAATTTCTCTCTGCCCAGGCACTGGTACGGTCATCGAGTCCATGGCGGCGCGCGCCCCCCCCGGCGGATCGACCAAATTGTAGGGTCGTTGCGAGCCCATGGCCCATGACCCGCCGCCCGCGCCCGCCGCCTGGGACACGACCGGACTGGGATCAAGCTGTCCCTGCTTGTGCTCTGCGGCCTGGGCACAAGTAGGGATGGAGTGCTGCATGGGGAATATGGGGAACCTCAAATGCATCACTTACACAGAAAAGCAAGGTACGGAGAGGAAGGTAAACATTTTCCCCGTGGTACAATGGCGCCTCGTTCGTTTCCTGGCACGGTCTTTAGGGCCTTCTGAGCTTGCCTGTCCGCGTAGTACCGAGTAGGTACGGAACACACAACCTGACGCCTCCTTCGTCCCTAGAGCCGTGGCCTCGTACCGTTGCTTTCCCCTGCAACGCCATACTCAGTGGCTCACGGCGTGGAAGTATTTTTGGCCATGCCCTGCAGGCTGCCCATGCCATGCCCTACGTAAGCAAGCACCTGCTTCTTGGGTTTTGAGCATACCATTCTGTGGTCGATCGCCTCTGCCCTCCTACCTGTCGGCGAGGCTACTACTAGTGGTGGTCATTTGGTAAACTCTTGGTGCCAACCACCACCGTTCCTCGGCGCACACCCCTTTGGAGTGGGTGGGCTTGCTCCCAGCGGAGGACCACCCCATCCCTGCAAATATGTACATACAAGCACCATGTTGTTGTTCACGAACGTGCGCAAAAGCAAAAACAGGACACGACCTTGGAAGATCCCATCTCAACGGCCCTTGAACGATGATGCTTTGGGATACCCGGGCCCGCTGTTCATCCGCACCCTGGACCCTGACCCATCTCTCCTCCTCACAGATACCCGTTCAACTGGTTCACCTGGTCTCTTGTATTTTTTTGACTTACTCTATTCGGCATTGGCCTTAGCAGATCAGATGCCTCTGTACTGTGGAATTCATGGTTGTCGGGCCTCAGCTAACAATGTGTCCATTGAAAAATTTACCTGGGCTCCCTCCCTCGTCAGAATCAGCGGCTGGAAAGCTCAACAACATTCCATGGCATCTACCAGGTTTGCTCTGACGCCATCTCAAGGCTACCCTGCTCAAACACCCGGTCTTCCGAGAACTGTAAATTGCGGTGCCAAGTGGCGATCCCGAGGCAACTGTTTCCTTTCAAGTATTGTCTTTCCAACAGTGCCGCTTGTATCTGTTGTATGTTTGTACTGGGAAGCTTTTGGTGTCGTGGATCCTTGGAGACTGACTGGTGGTGGGCCGTCCCTAGAGCTTGATATCCTAGATTGTGCCCTTGGTCCCCATGCTTGCTTGTTCTTGAATTTCTTCCTCTCCCTGCACACCCCCTTTGCTTTTGTGGTGGCGGCTTTTGCCATTTTTATTTGTACACGTTTACCGCTACAACGTCTAATAGTTACTAGTAAGCCGCTCTCTCCTCAGTACCTGGCCAAAGACATCCCGCCAAGAACCCCGGTTGGGGGTTGTTGACCATCACCGGGCTTGACGCAGGGCATAGTATGTCAACTTCCTGCATAAGCCATCCCAGTCTTCAAAAGAAATGTTTTGCACCCAATTCCCTCTCATCTTTCTATCATCTGGCACACGCCCAAAACAACCCGAGACCTTGAATGTCCTGATTCTCACCTCCGTCAGACATTTTGCCCTCTTTTTCTTGTTCGTGCCGGATTTGGCACAAACCGGCATTCTGCCATTCGAATTTGGTACTTCTGCACATCAGGGTTTTGTCCATTGCAGCGTTCCAGAACCCGCCTGATTAGACTGGTGGATCTCAAATTGTCGCTCTCCGCATTACCACGTATTGTCACCGCTAAGCCTCCCTCGCCGACAGCTTCATTTCCCTCCCTGCGAATGATCTGAAGCACTTGTGGAGACGTAACACCTTTTGTTGTTTGGTAGCTACAGCACGCAACACTTCTAGTCTCTCTGGTTTTTCTTTTTTCTTTCTTTGTTTTCTCTTTCTTTCTTTGTTTTTTCTTTCTTTCTTTTTTCTCTTCCAGCAAGGGATGAAATTGCCGTGATCGTGTAAGTCTAATCATGCTCAGCTCCACCTGGCATATTTGCGTGCTGCTCTTTGACGCTCCCAAGAAAGGGGCAAATAGTGTATATGCCTGGTTTCTGTCAGTGCCGGCCAAGACGCACGAACTGATTTGCTAATTGGTCCTAGTCACGAGATCACTCAACGAGCGGCAGCAACAAGTCGTAGGTATGTAAGAGGAAAACATCGTTACTTCACAAGCACATCTAAAACATGACAGCCAGCACAATCGTCGAAGAGCGTTCGAGTGTCACGGTGGCAGGAGAGACACTGTTGCAGACGACTTTCTGTAGCACTCACATACGAAACTGCTCCACGTTCCTCTCTTTGTGCTCAGATTCCCGAAACCTGACTTTCCCTGGAATTTCATCACTCATTATCCACCCTTTCCGCCAATGATATCAGTCTATGATTGGACAGTCTAAGTGCTTCTCAGGGGCCCAAAAAGGAAGTCAAGCCTAGAAAGGAGGCGAAACAATCTACTTTGGTATTCCAGGGCGATCGTATCCTTTTGGAATGCGAATGTCCTTGCTCAGGATCGGGACCGTTCTCAGCCACTTCCAGGATCTCATCGTGCTGCCAGTAAGGTGACCCCAGTCCGCCTGTTGTCTCACTCAAGTGCCCCCCCCCCCCCCTTCTCCCCTTCTGGGAGGGGAAAGAAGCAACCCTCTCCCCCCAATAGGCGTTTAACTGACAGGTCTCCGCAACATAGCAAAAGCATACACATTCACATTAGTCTAGGACTGTACCGTTATCAAATCTCCGAGAGAGAACCAGCCCTTGCCTGAGCCAAGGTGAAGCCCCCTCTTCACAGACTGAATAAGACCTCGACGAGACCTGGTTTTAACAAAACCTGACAACCACCTTTTCTACCCAAGACACTGGTCGGAATTCTTCATCCGCTTGCCTTTCTCTGGTCTCTCCAACCTACACCACGGCTTTTCAAAGACCACCCTTCACTGGTAGCTTCATGTGTGCTGCCGAGTTCCGGTTCTCATCACACAAGCTTTTTCAAGTGAGTCGAAACCCTAGACCTTGTTCCAACATTGTCCATGTCTCTGTGTCTCCTTGACCCTTTGAGTAAAGAGAGAGCCTCTGCACATTCACTGCCGCCTGGCATTGCCATCTCTTTGTCTTCTCTCCAGGTCTCTGTGGTCCGGACCACTGTGGTTGAAAGTTACAAACCGGAGTTCGATCTGATTGATACCATGCCATACCAAATGAATGTCATGGTTTGAACAGTGGCGGCTCACAGGCACCAGCCTAATGAACTTTGAAACTATCAAGATCGACCAGACTTTCTTTGTCTTACCAGCACGATAGCGCAAGACTGAGTTACTGACTATCACCCGAACTTAGTCACAAAACGACACCAGCAAAACAATAATTCTTGATCAGGACGACGGTCTCGAGTCTCCAAATACTATCACCCTCAAGTACGAGGAAGCTGCACGAGCGGCGAGTGGAGCTGATTCTCCGAGAAGTTTCTCACCATTTTTGGAAATGGCGGCCTACGATAAAGCCCAACTGCCATCAGTGCCCGGTGAGTTCTTCAACCTCTTAGCAATTCCGCTTGAACAAGATCAGACGCGAAGGACATTGTATGCTGCTCGGGTATCGCATTCTGGATGAGTCTTAAGATGACGAAGGGCGACGGAAATAGTTGTTCCCAAAAGACACTTGAGGAAGTGGTCCACTGAGTTGAACTACAAGTGCCCAATGCGACATGTGGCTACTCTGTGCTTCCCTCTTCTTGTTCTTCTTCTTCATCCTTTTTTTTTTTTATATATACCTGCTCGCCGTCGAGACAATCGTTTCTGATATTCCTTATTATTGGCAGGCTATGATGCGGCGCGATACCAAGATTCAACATACGACCAATACCCAGCACAAAACTTTACTGCTCAGCAGACAGATAAGTTTGCGCAATTGAATCAGCAATCGTTTGCGTCGAACAATGCCGTCGCTCAATACATGCCGACAGGGCCAACGGTTCTCTCGTGCCAACCCGTGTCGGGCATGTTTGGCGATAAAATCTTTTTGAAGATTTCCTCACAATACGACCTGTTTTCAATGTCTTCCGCTATGCCGTACTTTTCCATTTACTTTGGGTCCGAAAAGATTCCAATTCAGGACATGGCGAGAGAGGCTCAGGATACGACGAGTTTCGTGTATTCGTGCAGTGTCGATGCTCCTCAGTTGATGGTCACGGGCTGTAGCGGGAACAACGTGCCTTTATCACTTGTCGTTGAAGGGCCATCTGGAGAGGAGATCTCGCGGACGGGAGCAGGATCTTTTCAGTACCTTGAAGGGTCTGGAGACGACATCACACGGACGAACAAGTCTATTAAGCATGAGACCAGTGCAGCTGCTGGACAACAGGTCGATCAGGCGAGTGCATCACCAAGGACTGTAGATAATCATTTGCAGCCTGATGCGGCTACAAATAGCTACGATTATCCGTCACACCAAGGCCAATACGCAAATACGTTTGCTCACAGCAACAGCGACATAATCACGACGTATAGAAGCAGCAGTTTCGCAGATCCTCCACAATACCGACGTCCTATGCCGTCGTGGACCGGGTTTGGTGGGCCTCCGGGAAGCGCGAGAAGTTCTCTGGATCACTCATCGGTGATGAGCAGCGGGCGACCGAGTCTGACGCCACTCCCGATGCCATCTTCTGGAAGCAACGGCAATCCACCACAGCTGATCCGCACCAGCACCATCGCCAACGGCGCCGGGAGCAATGGCGCATACCACCCCATTTCTTCCATCTTCTCGAGCAAGGCTATTCTAAAGATTCATGGCAAGCTGGACAGCATGGCGGAGAATTGGACCCAGGAAGAGTGGGATAACCGCCGGCGCATCGTTCTGTTCCACAAATCGCAATCGGGCTCGACACTCACGGCAACCTTTCGGGCTGTGCCCGTCAACGAACGTCCAACCAACAGCATTTGTATCTCGTGCATATGGTGGGCGGAGAAGCAAGAATGCTACGTCACCTCGGTCGATACCATACTCTTGCTCGAGCAGCTGGTGGCAGCGCCAAACCGATTCAGCGTCGAGGAGAAGAACCGGATCCGCCGTAACCTCGAGGGCTTCCACCCGCTCACGGTGTCGAAAGCCAAGGCCGACAGTGAGGAATTTTTCAAGATTATCATGGGCTTCCCCAACCCAAAACCTCGCAACATCGAGAAGGATGTCAAGGTGTTTCCGTGGAAAATCCTCGAGCCCGCACTGAAGAAAATCATCAGCAAGTACAGCGCGAGTCCTCACAGCTCTCACGGCTCGCACGCATCAAGCAGCTTGATGAACCCACCGAGCGCTGGGCCTTATGCGCCGCTGTCCGCGCCGCCTGGTCACCACGGCGGCATGGCGTCGCAGCAAAGCCTGCCGTCTCAGCATGGAGACGGTCACAGCCAGTACTCGGTGCACTCGAGTCACCACGAGCCCATCCCATCACCTCGATCTCTGTCAGGTTCGCAGCACACGTGGACGCCGTACAGTGCTGGTCCGGCATATGGATCAGCTTCACGCACGCTCAGCCCTACAGGCCGCCATGCCAGTCCACATCAGGCCCAGCATGCGCCACCCATGCGCATCAACACAACCACGTTGCCTGCCGTGACCCCATACGACTCACGCACGGTTTCTGCATCCGGATACACCTCCAGTGGCTTGCACACGCCCCTGACTCAACACCCGTCATCTGCTGCGACACCATCGCGCTGGGAAAGCCAGTCTGGGGCCTACTCTGATAATTATCCCAGCCTGGCTTCTCACCACCCTCCCGGCCCTTCGGTTTACAGCACAGGTGGCTATGGAGAGGGGACTTCTCGTGCTTAGAATGCTATTGCCAGTTTATCACGTGCAGCAGAACCCCGACTGACTGAAACCAGTTGCCAAGAGAAGAAAAAAAAAACGAGGAGAAGAAGGGGAAAAAAGTTTCTTTTTCTCTGTGTCAGCAGCGCCGAGAAATCTTCCACATCGGAAGGGGTTCGGGGGAAACTCGGGTTTGAAAGGGAGGGAGGGGAAAAGAGCCCACAGCCTTCTGGCTTCAAAGATATGCATTCCAGACAAACGAGGCGGCCTAGCCTTGGCGCGGATTTTTTGTCAGGTCTGTAACGAAGCAAGAGTCCAAGTCAGCTGTGGACTTGTGGACTGGTGGTTTGGGACTGTCGTTGGTCATGGTCAGTGAGTGCCTGCGGCTCCAGCCAGTTACGTCTTCGGCCGACACACGGGGGGCCAGCAAATCTCAGGTCCAGCGGAGAATCGCTCAGGTCCAGGGTGGGGCATCACAAATCCATTTAGGCAGGCAGTGACTAGGAGCTGCATATGCTATGCATATATAGGGCTCTACAGTGTTTTAGTGCGTGCTTATACTATATATATAACACAAGGAGGATACCTTACTTAAGGCTAAATTATATAATTCTACTAGCATGCATCCTATAGATATATATATACTAATTAAGATTAAAGCAAAGAAGCAGTCTATATATAATTAATTATAATTAATATTGCTTAGAGATATACTCTATATTATATCTATATAGATAGAGCGTAAAGGCTAAATTTATTTACTATAAAGAAAAAAATTTAGTTTTTATAAAAAAATAATAAGTAGTTTATATTTTATTCTTATATAATATATAGAAGAATTTTTATTATATATACTATATATAGGGGATAGGTATATTCTTTATAAGTATACTATAGAAAGAATATAGGATATATAGTATTATACCCTTATTTAAAAAATACTAATCTATTATATGCCTAATATATATAATTACTTTCTACTTAATAAGACTTATATATTAATAAAAATAGCACCTTAACTACGCCTATAGATAATTTAGTCTGCCTCTAATATTCTTAACTAAATAGAATAAAATAAATAGAATATATTATTTATATTTTATTTCTTATTATTATATATATAATATCTACTAAACTATAAAATAGGTATCCCTAATTATACCTAAGGTAATTTACTACTTCTTTAATATTCTAAAGGTATATATTCTTACTATAAGTAAATATATATATACTAATATTATATAGAATATTATTAATTCTATTAGAGTTACTATTATAAAAAGCAGTCTATATACTATATATATAAAACGCATAATTAACTATCTTACTCTCCCTAGCTACCCTTAAGCTAATAATAATAGTCTTCTTTATCTTATTTTAGTATATAGGAACCTAAAGGATATAATTTATAAGGATAATGCAAAGGTTATAATTTAGGAGTAAGTTAGTATTATTAGTATATAATAGGTATTATATATTATTACTATAAGCTAATAATATCTTAGATCTAATTTTTGCTTAACTAATCTAGGAAAATAAATAAAATAATGCTAAAATTATTATATATATATATTAGATATATATTTACCTTATATACTAATATAAATATTATATAGAAGCTACTTTCTTATAACTAAAAAAGAAGGTTGCTTTTAGCACTAATGTTTTAAATATATTAGAATTAAGGTTTATATATTTATTAACCCTAAGCTTATTAAGAAAAATAAGCAGTAGAACAATAAGTTTAATGTAAAGCTTATTAGTAACCTATAAAAAACCTATGCTAGTTATTTAGAAAATATAAGTATTAATAATAAAATTAAGAAAAAAATAGAGTAGTATATTATTTATTTCTATATATTTTTTTATATATCTAATGTCTAAATAGGGCCTATTAGGCATATATTAAGGCTTAGGAGAATCACAAACTATACTATCTTCCTCCCCTGCTATCTAAGGAAGTAGGCCTAATTTACTATAAAGATTAAGAAATAATATAGATAGCTAATAAATAGAATAATATAAGTTATAAAGTATTAATAAGGTATAAATATACTAATAATATTTAAAGCATTTATATTAGCTATCCTCGCAGCCTTAGCACTGGCATATATATGCAGTTTCCTATTAATAAACATTTATATAATATGCTATATTTAGAATATATAGTTATCTATAGTACTAGTTCTAATGAAAATAGTGGATAAGAGCGCTGCTCTTTTGTCATGACCGTTCCTCCCCAAGGCTTCGCGTACGGCTAGCCTCATGAGGCCTAAGGGGGCATAGGAGTCGCGAGGTACGTAGTGCCCTCGCTACAACCTAGTGGCGCGCTAAGGAGGCATATAAAAGGAGGAGCGCGCATATTTGTATAATAGGGCAGAGATTTATACCTTTAAGCACTACCCCCTACCTAGCAGCTATATTGCAGTATATTTTCTATATCTTAGTCTTCACTCTACTAAGTAGTATCCTATATCTAGCCTTAATAACTAAATCTCTCTTTCCCTTAGGGACAGTAAACTATTAACTAAATTAGAATGTTTACTAAAAGAGTTATCTATTTAACTAGCTATAACCTTACTATAGTCTTATAAGAAGCTAACTATTTATTAGATGCAATTAAAGAGAAGGGGTATTTTATAACTAAAGACTATAACCCTACTTATATAAATAACTAGAACACTAATAAAGAAATAGCCCTTAATAAAAAGATTAAGGAAGCAGCTTAGTCACTGTAAGCTGCATAAGTAGCTAATAAGCATAAGAACCTTAAGGCACTCTAGAAATCCCTTAAGGAAGTTAACCTTACTAAAAATTATAAGAGTAGTGAGCTTAGCATTATTAGTACCCCTAATATTAGTTATACTACAACCCCTAAGCTATAGGCTTACCCTATAGTTACAGCGCCCCTTATATATATAGGACTTACAAAAGCCTAACTTAAAGCTTTTATATATAGAGGCAATACCTATAAAAGCCTCTAGAATTTCTTATTAAACTTATATATAGCATTTACTATAAACCCCTATATATTTCTTAGAGACACTGTTAAGGTAGTATATGCTAGTAGCTACCTTACTAATAATGTAAAGCGCTAATGGATATAATATACCGCTACTAATAGCTTTATAAACTTTAAAGAGCATACTTAGGTAGAATTTATAAAATAGCTAAAGACTAGAACTATTAATAAGAATGCTTACTGCTTAGAAGCTACTAGGGTGCTAATAAACCTTTAATAGGATAATAGAATATTATTCTAAACCTTCTTTTAAAAATAAAGCAAAGTTAAGGCTAAGCTCCCTAAGGCTATTTTAAAATAACTCTAAATTTATATATTCCTTAATAGCCTTAACCTTACTACTAGGAAGTAAATACTAAGCTAAGAGTTTCCCTAAAGTTAGAACCACCTCTAGGGCTAAGGCTAAAAGGTAGAAGTTATTAATAGAGAATCCCTAAGTAATTAAGAATGCTTAAGTTCTATAGGGCATAAGCAATAGAGATTACGCTCTCTAGCAGCAAACTAGAAGCAATATAACTGCAGACCTTCTAATAATAGGGACTCTAATAATATTTAATACTATAAGTACTAAAAGGAGGGATATATATCCCCTAGATGCCTAGAACTGGACTATACTATATATAAAAGCAATAAATATACTATAAGCTAGCACTGCCTACGCTGTAAGAACCTAACACTAAGAACCTTAGATATAAACTTAATCCTAGTTAACACTAACAGGCCTTAAGGCTACACTCCCTCTATAACTATTACCCCTTATAAAATAAACACCCTAGGTATTAATAAAGTAGTTAAATATAGAGAGATAGATAATAGAATAAGGATAAAGGTATTTATATAGTGGGATTACTGCTAGGTAGCTATTAAGGCATTATTTAATTTAGGAGCTAAAAGATTAATTATCTACCCTAGAATATTAAATGAAGGAAACTAGGTAAATATAGAGGTAGATACTATACTACTAGCTAGTGCCTTAGGCAATTTACTTAAGTATAAAGGTATATTAAATAAGTTAGTTAGCATTACTAATAGTATAGGTTATAGTAAGATGTATTAGGTTTGCTGCTACATTACTAATATATAGAAGGACCTACTCTTAGGTGCTAACTAGGTAAAGAATTATAAGCTACAAATCCTATCTTAAAATAATAAGACTTAGTAACATCTAATAACGTAAGAACGCCTTATATTTGTAGGGCACTTAAAGCAAATTTACTATAAGAGAAAGAATGTAATTATATTGCTAGTGCTAGCCTTAGTATAGATTAAGGAGATGCTAAGGAATAATAAAAATAAGACTAGCCTATAAGTAGGGGAAAGTAATATAGGAAAACCTTAGCCTAATAAGTAGGGCGAAAATAATAAGTAACTAAGTAGCAACTAAGCTATGAAAGAGCTACTAAAGGCATATACTAAGTTTATGGATATATTCTTAAAAGAACTTATAGGCTAGCTCCTAGCCTTAGGAGGTTATACTTATGTAATTAAGCTAATTAATAGCGAGACACCTCCTTAGGGGCTAATTTATAACCTTACTAAGAAGGAGCTATAAGTTCTCTATAAATATCTAGCTAACGCGTAGCAAAAAGGATAGATTTAATAATTAATAAGTCCTTTAGGTGCCCTAATTCTATTTATACTAAAAAAAGGAGGTTAGCTTAGGCTATGTGTTAACTATTGCGGCCTTAATAAGGTTATAAGGAAGAATAAAGCCCCGCTACTACTAATATTAGAAATCCTTAACTAATTAAAGGGAGCAAAGGTAGTTATAAAGGTTAACTTAAAAGACATATACTATTAGCTATATATCTATAAGGGTAATAAGTAGAAGACAGTATTCCGCTGCTAATATAGGCACTTTAAATATCTTATAATGCCTTTTAGCCTTATAAATACGCTAGCTACCTTCTAAGAGTATATTAATAATATGCTAGGAGAGCTTATTAATACTATCTATATTATTTACCTAAATAACATTCTAATCTATAGTAGTAACCTAGTAGTGTATAAGGGGTATGTTAAATAAGTTCTATAAAAACTCTAAGAGGCTAAGCTCTATGCTAACCTTAATAAATATAAATTCTCTACCATATGCGTTAGCTTCCTTAGCTTTATTATTACACCTAATAGCATTAAGATAAAGCCTAAGCGCATTAAAGCAGTAGTAGAGTAGTAGCCACCTTATAGCGTAATAGACATCCAGTATTTCCTTAGGTTTATAGGATTCTATAGACGCTTTATCTAAGGATATAGCAAGATTGCTATCCCCCTTACTAACTTACTAAAGGGCAATAATAAGGGGGCTCTATAGCTAAGTAATAGTAAGCTAGCTATATTTAATTAACTTAAGTAGAAGTTCCTAGAAGCCCCTATCCTTATTTATTTTAATCTAGAGGCACTACTAAGAATAGAGATAGATATATTAGCCTTTGCTATTAAAGCTATTATAGCTTAATTATAGCTAGGTAGCTAGCACCCTATAGCTTATATATTAAGGAAGCTATCTAGCCTAGAACTAAGATACATAACACTAGATAGTGAGCTTCTTATTATTTAAGAGGCCTTCCAAATGTAGAGGCATTACCTAGCTTATTTAAAGCACCCCATTTAAGTTATTACAGATTACTTAAATTATAAGTACCTTGCTATAAAGCCAAAGCTATCTAGCCGCTAGGTAAACGCCCTTAATAAGCTATGCCTATTTAACTTTATTATAGAGTATTGGCTAGGTAAGCTAAACCCTATAAATAGCTTATCTTAAAGACTAAACCACTTCTCTAAGGAAGCAATAGTAGAAGCATAAGTATTGCACTTACTACTATTTCTTACTAAGTTCGCAGCTAGTAAGCTACGCAGCTCTAACACATAACTAGCAGCTAATACCCTAAACATTTGGGATAAGGTTGCTAAATCATTACACTAGCTAGCCTTACTACCTACTAGTAGTAAGCTGCTACTAAGCCACGCATAAATAATAACTAAGCGGGATATAAAGCATTTAGCCTAAATCTTTTTATTATAGATTAAGGGATAAGTAGAGTAAGAGAGATTATATAAAGCAATATAAGTTAGAGCTAGCACGCTCTAACCTTATAATAAGAAGAGTTTGCAGCTAGGGCCTAACGGTTTAGGTCTAAATGCCTAAATATTACTAAAGGACTAGCCTATATATAGCATATACGCTATAAGTAAGGGGGTAGGCAGCTAAGATATTAGAATCTTAGAGAATAAGACTAAGCATCCCCTTAACTCTATAAAGCACTTAGGTTAGCCCTATCTATTATATAGTAGACTTCCACCTAAGGAAAGAACCTACTAGGAGCTTACAGTAAGGTTATTAGCTATTAAAAGAACCTCTTTTAAGTTAATCTCTAATAAAGCTAATTATAAGAAATTAGTTACTCTAATATTTAAGACTTTAAAGTCTATATAATTAAGGGACGCCTTAGTATAGCAGTAATTAAAGCTACTAAGTAGCAGTAAGACACTAGCATCCCTAAAGAGTACTGCCTAAACAGTTAATGGAAATAAACTGCTACTATATAAGGGCTAGGCATATATCCTAGCTAGAATAAAAAGTGAAATTTTATAGCTAACTTACAATAACCCCGCGGCAGGCTATTATAAAGTTAGCAAAACTATTAGATAAGTCATAAGCCAGTATTTCTAGCTAGGGCTAAGACAGGACGTCAAAACCTATATTAGTAATTATATAAATTATTAGCTTAACAAGCTAAGGTTACACTAACCTTACAGCAAGCTAGCAGCGCTACTAATGCTAAAAAGACCATTCTAAGAAATCTTAATAGACTTTATTACAAGCTTACCTCTAGTTAAACAAGTAAATAGCAAGATATACAATACAATCCTAGTGGTAGTGGATAGATTTTCCAAGTATACACTATATATCACTATAACCACAAAAGTAACCAGCAGCGACTTAGCAACCATTTTTATTAAAAATGTCTTTTATAACTATAGTGCACTAGAGGGCATTGTAAGTAATAGAGGCATAGTTTTTACTAGCAAATTCTAGGGAACTTTCTGCCACCTCTTAGCAACTAAGCGGCTACTTAGCACTGCATTTTACCCTTAAACTAATAGTTAAACTAAAAGAATAAACCAAATCTTAGAACACTATTTACAAGCCTTTAGGTGCGCAGAATAAACTAACTAGCTTAATCACTTAGCTCTTACATAATTTACATACAACACTAGCTATCACATAGCTCACAGCTATATACCAGTAGAGTTACTATAAGGGTATAAACCTAGAGGACCGGACTAAGTAACAAAGCTATTAGATATTATTAATTAAGGTATTAAGGTTAAGGTAAAAGAACTACAAGCTAAACACACAGAGACAAAGCAGCTACTTAGCAACACCTAGGCTTAGTACGCAAAATACTATAATACTAAGCATAAGCTAATAGACTTTAATATTAGAGACTATATTCTTCTCTCTATAAAAAACATTAACTTACAGCAACTAAGCTAGAAGCTCATAGTAAGATATCTAGAACCTTACTAAATTACTAAGAAAGTTAGTCATTATAGCCTTGCCTACTAGCTCAAACTACCTCTAACCCTAAGACTATATAATGTGTTTAATATTATAAGCCTCAAGCTATTTAAAGGCAACCTATACTAAAAAGAAGCAGCAGTAGCGCAGCTACCTCTTAAGGAGGACACTAAGGTATATAAGGTAGAATAAATTATAACCTATAAATATAAGGGCAAGTAGCAAAAATACCTAGTAAAGTGGAAAGGCTATAATAAGATAGAAAACTTATAGGTACTATAAAGAGACTTTACTTTAAAAGACATAATTAGGGATTACAAGCAGTTAACACATAGCTAGATAATAGTACAATCACAAGCAGAATAGGTTAATAAAGAAAGCGCGCGTTTCTCTTCTAGTAAAAGCAAGTCTATTTAGTTAAGCAAAGCTATATAATAAAAAAA
>SRPU01000653.1:0-15356 GCA_018360185.1 Claviceps lovelessii | reverse complement strand
TTTTTTTTTTTGTTTTTTTTTTTTTTTTTTTTTTTTTGGAAAACAAAAATCATCTCTTCCTCTTCTTTTTCTCTTCTCAACTCAAATTAGCCCGGCAATCGCATTTCTCTTTCACACCCTCCCCTCCCCAAAATACACACCACTCATCCACTCCTCTTGTCAACAAAACCCGACCTCCCTTTCGGGTCAATCACGTCTTGTGCGACGTCGACCGCAAAAACCACTTACGAAAAATAAACTGCTCACAGCAAGTCGACTGCGATTGATTCCACCGGCCAACCCCAACCCCGACAAGACTCTCACCACACACGGTTTCCGTCACGTCACTGGGTGAGAGAAGGTCGAGTCGGAGCGGGCCCGCCACGTTTCGCACGACCATTGTCTGGGAGCGACATACCAAGGCAATTGAGGACTTTTTTTTTTTTTTTTTTTTTTTTGAGTACCCCCTTTTTGGTCTGGAAACTCCATTACCTCTCCTTCCCAGACGATCCCGTCTTTCTTACTTGGTCGCTCGCTCGCGCGCCATTCGTCTTGCCTGGCAGCTCTGGTCATCTAGGAAAAAAAATATGCGTCTCTCATGGGGACTCGCTCTGGGCGTCGCCCTCGGTGCTCAGGCACGTCGTCTTGCTGCCCGTCAGAATTTGCCAAGTAGCTCCGCGATACCTTCGACTACAGCTCCTGCAGTTTCAAGCAGCCCTTCCACTCCAATTCCGTCCACGACCTCTCCTCCTCCTTCTCCCGCACCCAATCCTGGAGGAGGCGGCGACAGTACTACCTTCATCACCCGTACCATCACCCTGCCGGACAGCGGAAGCACCATCACCAGCACGACGACTGTGTCCATAAGCAGCCTGGTCACCGTAACCGTGACGACTACTGATATTGCGACAACGACCGTCACCAGAAGCGATAGAGACATAGCTACCAAGACAGTCTATGTCACCTCAACTCAAATCGTCAACGTCAAGCGTGCCGTGGTGGACGACGAGGACATTTTCTTCATCGGCGACCGACCTGCTCCAGTTGAGGCTGAACCCACGCCTGCTCCCCCCGTTCCGGCTCCAGAGGCCGACTACAATGAGCTCCAAAGATTCCGAAACAACTACAAACGCGCCGTCGTTACCAATTTCGTTACTGTCGGTGGTGGCGGCGGCGGTGAAGACAAGACTGTGACCGTGACCGCTACTAGGGTCGTCCGGTCTACGATGACCACAGTGGTTCACACTACCTCCTTCGTTACCGAAACCGATCAATTAAATGCCAAAACCACCATCACCACCACCGCGACTATCATCGTGACGATGACCCAAGTTCTTACCGGAGTCGTCGAGACAATTACCTCGGCGCCCACCGGAGTCCCGGCAGGTGGTGGAAACAACAACAATCCCAACAACAATAATGATGACAACAATAGTGGCCTCTCGGATGGTGCCAAGGCGGGTATTGGCGCCGGTATCGGGGTTGCCGCACTGCTTATCATTGGAGCCGTTGTTTTTTGGTTGATGAAACGACGTCGCAATCCTAAGCCTGATCCCGATGACTTGCTGGGCCCTTCGTCTGAGGTTCCTGTCGGCGGCGGCGGCGGCGGCGGCGCTGCTGCCCGTCGTGGTCCTCACAGCTCGCGCCCCATGTCTCAGGGGCTCTCATCTACTCCCGGTGCCGTTCCACACCGCAACCCCGTCCTCCCGAACGTTCAACCCGAAGGCTATCGAGGGACAGCCATGGGAGCTGGTCGTGCCGGCTATGCCAAGCCCGAGACCTACGGCGCCTCGTACGCGCCTACGCGAAGCATAACTACCAACACAAAAACCAGCGCATTGTCACAAGGAGATCAACTGCCGCGACACCCTACGCCGGATCGCAATTCCGCTTTGGTCAGCCCCGTGACTCCCCAACCCGATGCCGCCGAGCTGGGCAATGACGGGGCTGGTGCCAGGTGGCACCAGAACGAGGCTGCAGAGATGTCGACGGACAATCCGGCCGCTGCCAAATGGCACGCGGACAACGCACATGAGATTGATAGCCAACCCGTCACGAGCCATCAAAGCGGACCGGTGTACGAAATGTCAGCAGAAACCTATCGATAGGGAGGAGTTGCGCTGTCCACACAGTCCCGCTCCCAGGCTCGTGGAGGCCGGCGTCGGGAAATTGAGTACGAGTCAAGAAATGAGGTATCACGGAAGGCGCACATAGAGGGGGCTTCTTTGCTCCGACAGAGGCACGGCTGAAGATGGTTTCAGAACCGTCAAACCCCATTTGTCAAAATCTGCATGATTTGGACACGACACGCAGGGTGTATATATTTTTCTTTCGCATTCTTGGGTAGCATATCAGTAGATGGCATACAGCGTGACGTGGATCACTAATACTTGCGGAGTGTTTCTTCTCCGTCTTTTTTTTTTTTTTTTTTTTTTTTTTTTATTCCTTCTCCTTCTCCTTCTTCTTTTTTTCGTTGTGTAAGTAAAGCAGTCGGGGAAGAGAGAATGTCTTGTATATATTATCAGTGTGTAGCACTTTTCTAAAGATGGTAATGGAAAAATAGTACTCCTCTTTTGTTCTTTACTGGTTTGTTGGTCATTGATTGCGCTTGGGAGTAAGAGCGAGTGGGTGGTAATAATAAAATAGAAAATATACTATAAATATTGTAAAATTTTACAAGTTTAAATTATTACTAGTCCATATCGAGATGGTCCATTCAGTTGCAAAGGTGAAGCGGGACATGCAGGTATCCATATTGAAACGTTGTTCATGACGGACGAGATATGAAGCGTCTGTTTGGTGGCTCACAGATCCGGATCTGCATGACAGCATGTATGTACATTGTACAGGACTCTCATGTGCGGTTTCTGGCCAATGGCTCAGGGGGTCGTTGTATTGACGCGCGGCTGCGGTGAGTAATTGACTTGTCTAATGGTCATTCCATCTAACTAAGTAGTAAGCTTGTGTATGTATCAAAGGAAAAGATGTAGAGAACAGTACATGCTTAGTGTTCCGATGGACACCAACAAGGTCTCCGAGCATGATGAGTATGAAACGCTGCATTGTCACGAACTCTGGCGCAGACTATCCCGAGCAAAACAGGTCCGCGCGGCTCGGTAGGTCCAAGGTAGCCATCGCTACCATCCGTGACAATGTCGCGCCCACGCGTCTCCCCGTCTACTTGGTGGAGTGACCACTTATTTTTCAGCAAAACCCCCGTGACCGTAAGTATGCTTTGTATGCCTTTTCTTCAATATCTTGCAGACCTTGTTGAAGCTATGAGCTTCTCGACCCTGTCGTGACAGGTTGGCATCTTGGGGGGGTGTTGGTTGCACTCCTGCCATGGCGCTTTGTAGCTGGCAACGGGTTGCGTGCGAATGGACCATGATGGTATGGGTGCTGGGTTTGTTGGCCGAACGGCCGAGTGACGCGAGAGGGTCTTTTGGTCTGGACAGTGACAAGATGCTCTTGCCACCTCGAGGAGGTTTTATCATCGTCATCGTCATCGTCATCGTCATCGTCATCGTCACCATCACCATCACCACCATCACCACCATCATCATCGTCATCGTCACCATCACCACCATCATCATCACCACCGTCATCATCACCATCATCACCATTGTCGAACCGGCTATATATCGAGCACATTGGAGAGGCCAAGCAGCCTACATCGATGCACTCTGCTTCCATCGCAAATGTGCGTTCCGTAGGGACGAGCAGAACGGCCCCCTTTCCATAAGCATGCGCGTCTTGCACGGGCTCCGTACCAAGAAGAGTGTCGCGATGGGCCCCTCTGAGCAAGTCTGACCCGGATTCGTCTGACAATGTCAATACCAGGAATGGCACGTTGGGCCTCATCCTGGAGCATCCTTGTGCCACACCGCTGCTGTGACAGACACGCATATACATGCACATGTACATACATATGTACGTACATGCGGATATCTTTGACCGTACGGCAAGCCACATGACGCCCGTCGTCCCTGTGCCCATTTCAGAGCAGCTGGCCTCACCGAATCGGTTGTTCACCAGACCACGCTGACGTTTCCGCGTCGACGGCCGCGTTATCGTGACTGGCAAGCTGTGTGTCTTGTCTCTTGCTTGGGGGGGGTGAATCGTGGGGCTTGGCTGCATCGCGGGTTTGAAAACGTGCCCGAGACGGGTAGTCGTTGTCGGTTCTGCTCTCTCTCTCTCTCTCTGTGTGTGTGTGTGTGTGTCAAGGTTGTTTACTGGCAATCAATACTTGACTCTCTCTTCTCTCTTCCGCGTCATAAACCACGGGATCGGAGCGTCACCCCCAACAGAACATATATACCAGATGGATATCCACATCCGCATTGTCCGTATTCGAGTTCGACTTCGTTCATTCACAAATCCAGGTCGGGGACATGTCCACTTCCCAGGTCGCCCCCCCCCCCGGTCAACTCATTCCCCAGCAGCCATCCCAACAAAGCATCACACGCTCGAAAAGGGAAATCGCAACAAGGATTGCTCGCCCTGTCCGGTGACGATGTCTGCGTCATATCCCACACCACCGGCTTCCTGCAACCAATTCACTTGCCCGTCGCCACGCTGCCTTGGTCCGATCCGAACCCGCCCTGCCCCCCGGCTCTCATCTCCCCTGCCCAGCAAGACCAACACCTCGTCACCAGACATCAGTCCATCCATGTAGACCAGCCCTGCTCGTTGTCCCTTATTCACGGCACCCGACCAGGCCACGCTGTCTGAATACATCCTCTCCGTTTTCCCGACCCCGTAACACATGTCCCCCACGCTTTGTCGACCCCCCCCCCCATCCGCGTGTGTCATGGCCACACACATGCCGCACACAAACTACCGTCCGTCATATGGGCCGTCAACCACGAAAGATGTGTTCGTCTTTCACTTGGTCTGTCGTTTTGCCCTGCTCTTTTTTCCACGTGTATTGCTGCGGCAGTCTTACGCGGCTTTCAGAACCGGAGTGACTCCGTCGTTTCCGTGATTGTGTGGTTCTGTGGTTCTGTGATTCCGTGATGCTGCAAGTCGAAACGCCCTCGCACGCGACCTATTTCTACTCGCCCTGCCCGACACAACCCCCATCAGACAACGAATGGACAATCTCCCTTTACCCTTTTTGCTCTCCCTTTTTGTTTGGTCCAAGACCGTATCCACGGTCAAGATATATAAAATCCTCTATCTGTTTCGACACCCTCCTCTTCTAGTAAACAAGAGGGAAAACGGAAACGAAAAGACCTTGGTGTCATTTCTTTTTTTTACTTCTTTTTTTTTTTTTTTTGACCTGACCTGACCTGATTGGATCAAGTTTGCTTGCTGCAGGCAGCCTTCTTATTTGCCGACCCTCTCCCACACGCAAACAATAGGACCTGCAACTGCATCTGCATCTGCAACTCTGCAACTGCAAACACTTGCTGCTCGGACAGGCTTGCAGGAACGGTCCGGCCTGTCTCGTTATTGTCGGGCATCCAGGCTGTTCTGATCTTCTCCTTTTGTTTTCTCTTTCTGTTGTTGTTGGAAAAAGAAGAGAAGAACGAAACTCACAGCACGTTTTTACTTGCACGATCAGAACGGCAGTTGTGTCGTTGGGAAAGATTGCTCACGGAAAGCAAGGACTCTTGAGCCAGAAAAGAAGAGGAGCAGAGGGGGGGAGAGAGAGCCAGAGAGCGAGAGGAGCATAGCAAGAAGTTGAAAGTTTAAAAGAAGAAGGACAAGAAAATAAAGAAGAAGCAAAGAAAGAAGCAAAGAAAGAAGAAGCAAAGAAAGAAGAAGCAAAGAAAGAAGAAGCAAAGAAAGAAGAAGCAAAGAAAGAAGAAGCAAAGAAAGAAGAAGCAAAGAAAGAAGAAGCAAAGAAAGAAGAAGCAAAGAAAGAACAAGCAAAGAAAGAACAAGCAAAGAAAGAACAAGCAAAGAAAGAACAAGCAAAGAAAGAACAAGCAAAGAAAGAACAAGCAAAGAAAGAAAAAGAAAGACGACAAAAAGACAACATCAGCTCGACCATGGCTGGCGCTCAGCAGTACAAGGACGTCGAGATTCTCTTCGTCTTGAAAGCCATTCTGCGCGGCTTGTCTCTTCGATGGATCATCACCATGTTTGAGAGCCGCTTCGGCCGTGGCTTGACGGAGAACCAGGTGCGGTATATCAAGAACAAGTACGGAAGGGATCCTCGCTTCGGGTAAGACTGTCCCTCTCCAGATATATATATATATATATATGCAAAGAGAAGAAACACCACATACGACGACACCGAAAAAAAAAAACTTCCATCCATCATCGACCCCAGCAACTCTGCATCACTAACCTCCACCAACCCTCCCCCCATCTAGCACCCCCATGGCCAACACGCAAAACTTTGGCATCAGCAGCAGCAGCGAGTGGCCTGAAAGTGATGGCGTCCTCGACATTGATTTCGCCCAGTTTGAGAGGCAGGATGCTCATGTGCCACAGCCCAATCTCCGGGTTTCGAGCTTTCCACGCACGGCGCCGTCCACGCCGCATTCTCATTCTTTGTCTGTTGGTGGTGCTGGTGCTGGTGCTGGTGCTGCGGCTGCGGCGTCATCACCACCGCCGCGCCCGCCCAAAAATTGTCCTGGCCCTCTCCGTAGGAACGACACGGATCTCAAGGGTGCGGTCGCTGCGGGACAGAAGCGTACGCATGATGGTGAGGACGATGATGTCGATCTGACTGGAAGGTCTGTTGGTCCCTCCCCACGACGACGTGGAGAACACAGAGACTAACTTTCCTGGGGCCTTTTTTTTTTTCTTTTTTCTTTTCTTTTTTGGCTGTTTTTTTGCTGTTTTTGCTTCTTCTCATCTGTTTTATTGTGTTCAGTTTGGATACTGATATGCACACTGATGGGTTTCATCATTACCTTGGCTTGTCGCCCTCGGAGGAGTTTCCTGCACATGGAGTGACTGCTGCTTGGGAGGAGGAGTTGGCTCGACTCAGTGAAGAAGAGGGTTTGTCTTTCTTGGATGGGCCGACGAATGTGGAACCGTACTTGTTGGCTTGGGCGGATGGCCAGAAGGAGGATGGCGAGGATGGCATGGATGGCATGGATGGCCTGAGCGATGCGAAGACGAGTGTACAGCAGGAGCAGCAGCAGCAGCAGCAGCAGCAGCAACATGAGAGCAATCATGATCTGTTTCTCTCGCAAGATGCGCAGATACTTTGGATGGACCGACACAGCCTGCCTCTCGGATCGCAGTTTCCAGCCTGGAACGACGCTTTGCCCCCGTCGGAGTCGGATATCCTCATCGACAACTACGAGCACCGTGACCACAATCACCATGCAGCGCACATCCATCGAATGCGTGTCCCAGACGCGGCCTCGGCCAACGTTGCTGATACGATCTACCAACAACTCGCCGCGACCGTCCACACGGGCAATGACGGTCAACAGGCACTCCTCCAGTTGACGGCGCAGGACAATACTTTTCAACGACCAAGGCCATCAAGTCGCGAGAACAGCGATAGCACACACCACGTCATTCAAACGAGCGACGATAGCATTGTGAAACTTGGACTTGGACTTGACCACCACGACGGTCGCCTTGGATTACAAGCACCGGCACCGGCACCGGCACGCGCAGAGGAACACAAAGACGAGCCACTGGGCCCGTTGCCCAAGGAGCCATTCTTCCCGTTCCTCCAATATAACGCTCCATTCGTACACGACGCATGGCAGACAGACGTGGCCGGCTGCGCAAATGACAATAGCGTCATGTCCACCAACGCCATCAGCAACGAGCAATCAACCCCGTGGAGCTGCCCAGAGGGTTGGCCGTCGCCGTTTGCTGCGTCCCTCGCCCTGATGGAGGCCCAGAAAGCTGTCGACTCGGGCGGCGGTGCCTCGTACGAAGCCAACTACTTGGATGGGGGCTAAAGAGGCTATGGGGGTGTTGAAGTGTCGAAGTGGCTGACTGAATAAGCGGCTTTCCTTTTTATTTTTCTTCTTTTTTGTTTTTTTCCTGGGCTGTTGAGCGGGTTCTGTACAGGAGACGATCCCAGACAAAGGTTGCGCGTCGGAAATGGGGTTTTTATGTATGAATATCTTCGACTGACGGGTTGTTTATCGCGGCAGTGGCGGGTTATTGTTCGTGGGTACTTTTCCAGATAGGACTGGCAGTGAGCTTATATACCAAATTTCAAACCGTTGCAAAGGGGACGGGCGACTCCGAAAAGGCCGCGGTCTCTTCATGACGACGAGGTCAGGAAAGGAAGGTCAAGTCCCTACCTACCTAGGCACCTAGTAGGTATGATGGAATGAAAGAACTCCAACGAAAGCCTTTTGGAGTCGGGCCTGGTTTCGCACACATGTGACATGTATCAGACTGGACATTGACGGCAGGCAGGAGCGACTCCGTGCCCATGCGGGTACGTACTTGAGGTACCTGACGCCCCTCGTCCACGCTACACCGAGCTTGTCGGAAAGGGGCGCTCAACTCCACACCGTGCAGAACTCATCGCTTCCGTCGTCGACAAAACACGACACGACACGACACGACACGACACGACACGACGCCGCACGGCACGACACACGCGACGCGCTTGACCTTGACACGTCTAGCCCTAATTCGCCGTCACCAAACGACGCTGATTGGCATCTGGGAGCTTCTGCATACTGCGCAGGCAGATTCTCCACCGAGATCGTACGACCGGACCGAGTGAAACGAACCCCGACTTGTCTTGTTACACGGGCGAAATTGTGGAAAAATGGCGGACAAGCAGGCAGAGACTCCTGTTTCCCGGGAGAAGCTCGAAGGTGCGATAACAAAAGAGAAAGGGAGAAGATAAACGAAAGAAAATAAACGAAAGAAAAGGCAAAAGGCAAAAGGAAAAGAAAAAGGAAAAGAAGAGAAGAGAAAAAGAAGACAACAGAAACAACGACTGCCGTCTTCAACTGCCAGCATGCAACGCGCTAACGAATTTCCAGCCCAGATCAAGTCTGCTGACATGGTGAGGAGTTGTGGATAAAAAAAAAAAAAAAAAAAAGTCAGTCGACACGGCAAAGGCGCTGACGGGGAAACCAACAGACTGAGGAAATGCAGCACGAATCCATCGAAATCGGTACGTGAATGCGCGCTGAAAATGGGGACAATACTGTGTGGTGTTTTTCCGAATCCGTGCCATCCATGGAAACCTCTGACACTCCGAGGCAGCTCAGGAAGCCATGTCCAAATTCACCATTGAGAAGGTATGTGGACTGTGGACACTGCACAACGGCAGAACTTGTTGAAGCTGTCTCTCTGGTCTGATCTGGTCTGGCCTTGTGTTTGTGCTGTGCTAATTGCGAGTAGGACATTGCTCAACACATCAAGCGCACAGTTCGTAGTATTTTCATCTATTTCAGCGAGATTTTTTTTTTTTTCCTATTTTTCATATCAACACCCTCGAAACTCGATTAGACCTGCCCAGCCCGGCTGCACGCGCACGACGCCGACGACTGACACCGATATAGTTTGACGACCGAAAGGGGCCGACTTGGCACTGCATCGTTGGCCGCAACTTTGGCAGTTTTGTGACTCACGGTTCGTGGCAGCTCTGTTTCTCTGGTGGTGTGGTGGTGGTGGTGACGATACCGCGCTCAGGATATCTGTGTTGCTAATACTAAAACGTCTGTCTCCAGAAACCAAGCATTTCATCTACTTTTACCTCGGCCACTGTGCGATCCTCCTCTTCAAGACACAATAAACACGACGACCGCGAAAAGGGTGTTTTTTCCCGCCGCGCGAGGGAAACACGAACCTTGCAACGGACGACGTCTTTGCCAACCTGTAGAGAAGACGGCAAGATATGAATGGGCTGGTGTTCCTCGCGGGGCGTGCACAGCTGGTTGGAGACGCTGCGTCTGCGGCATCAGAGAGGCAAGCGGCCAGGGGCCAGGGGTGAGAGGCGAGGCGAGAGGCGAGAGAATTCAAATTTTCAAAGAAAGAAACCCCCCCATGGAAAAAAAGAGATGTAGTTGTGTGTTTTCAAGTCCTGTGTCGATAATACGAATGAATGAGTTTCATCCGCCAGGGGTGAGATGCCCTCAGGGGCGAGATGAGCCACGATGTCTGATATGCTTGTCGTCATCATGGCAAGAAAGAGGACGCTTTGCAAGGACTCCCATTCCGTGCATCACAGCCAATTGCACACATTCAATCCATCTCAGTAGCCACCCGTCTTCCACATTATGCGTTTCATGTATGCTCTTTCTGTACAACGCCAGACGCGGCGACCAAACCGACTGTCCTTGAAAGCAAGCTGCCCGGCAGAACATAGCCATGTCTGTCGTCGCCAGTCGCCCGGGGTAGATTGCAGACGCGGGAGAACCGACAATGGCCGTGGCCACGGCCTTTGGGACAGAAGAAAAAAAAGAAGCCGATCTCCCACTACATTGCTCGGTTCATCAATGCACGATGGACGCTCGGCTTGAGCGCGAAACGGCCTCGACAGCTGCCAACTTGTCATGGCATTTTCACACAAACACCCGACCAACCAGTCCGGTCTCGTTCGTCCGCAGTGGGACCGAACCCGGGAACCGAAGAAGCCGGGCCGACAAGTCTCTGTAACATCCTCCATGATGGTTGTTCGGTCCACAAACCGGGAACGAGACACGTCGCGCCCAGACCAGCCAGGTTCCCCTTATTTGGTAGTCAGACTCTAGTGCTTCTGGTGAAGGTAGTTTACTTGGCCTGCGAAACCAAAACGATACTTGGCCTGCCATCTTCATGCCTCGCACGGAATGGCCGAGTCTTCTTTTCGGGGCTTTTTTTGTTTCTGGAAGGCCCTGACAAGGCCCGAGACGAGGAGCCACGTTTTGTGTATGTGCATGTGGAGGAACAGCCGATGCAGGTGAATGCCCAAGTTCTTTGTCTTTCCTTCTTTCTTCTTTCTTGCCTTCTTTCTTCTTTCTTGCCTTCTTTCTTCTTTCTTTTTTTCGTTTATATCTTTTTGAAAAAAAAAAAATAATAATAATAATGCAGAGTGTTGTCCACGTACCGCATCACGCCCGCATATCTACTGCCCCTGCCCCCCAGCACACATCCCCTTCATTTCCATCTCTCTGGCATCCAGCGACATCCCCTTCATTTCCATCTCTTCGGCATCCAGCCACGGAACGACAACCCTGGATAATGAATAATGAGCACTCCTCGCCCAAAACGCCATGACGTCAACCCCCCCCCCCCGGTACGTGCGCGGCAAGTCCCGCGCAACATCCCGTTTCTCATGCCCGCATGACCTACTGTCGGACGTGTTCCGGCGACGTCACCATGCAGCATGCAGTACATACTAGGCAGGCAGGAGGCGTGCATGTCCTTCCGCGCAGGCGCACGGCCCCGTGATCAACACAATAAAAGCGCAACGGTGGTTCGCTCGCCAACAGAAGTGCCAAAACATCCTCGGCGTGCACCTTTAGGGTAGGAGCGCTTTTTCGGAAGGTGCAATGACGTCAAAGTCTGTTTCCCCCGGCGCCGGGACCCTCAAGCGAGTTACCTACGCACGCAGCAGCGACTCATAAGCCTCATTGAAAGGTGCCACACTGCCTGTGGAGGGGCCTGTTGGCATTCGGATGAACCTCGGTGGTCAGAGTGGGGTCTACTGTGTCTCACAGCGTTACCGATAGCGGGCCGTCATTCCACGACCTGCACAAACGTGAATCAGAAAAAAAGTTCATCTTTCTTCGAGAACCATGAAGAGGGAAAAAAAAAAATACCTCTTATTTGGCCTAGGCGCTACTGCATGCCCCAGATGTTTCAAGAAACAAGTCAAGTAACCTTTGGCACTAGAACAAACCCCCCCCTCCACACACACACAAAAAAAAAACCAGACTTTTCTGAAACCCGAAAACATCCACCAGGACTGTTTCGAGGATGTCACGCGTATCCTGTACCCACAGTGCACACACACCTGACAGCAGAGCAGGCCTGAAGCCTGAAGCCTGAAGCATCTCTAGACTCTAATATAGGCAAAGAAATGGCGTCACTGCTGAATATGCACGAGCGTGGGAGCACAGGACAAGGGAGATCTTGGAAGGGAGCAGGAGAAACGGTGATTCTGCATGTCTGCGTGGCTCCACTTTACCTCACACTCTTAGTCTTCGTCCTACCCCACATATGCACGTATTCATATTCACCCCATTCACCAGCGCGGCACTCTAACATATATGTAAAACGGGACAAAACAGTATTTTATACAGTAATGGAATGAAGACGAGAGAGAAAGGGGGTCGAAGAAAAAAAAAAGAATAGAAGAACAACAAGAAAATGCCCATAGACCTAAAAAGAACGTGCGGAGAGTACGGCAAAAAAACAGATGATGAGACTGGGACTCGAACCCAGGCGGATTTCTCCATCAGGAAATTTGGTTGCCAAGGTTGTTAACCTTAACCTGACGCCATAACCAACTCGGCCATCTCACCAATGGTGCTTGTTGGGGTGCTGCTGTCTAAACCGAGACTAAGAGCCCGGCGCACGTCTTCCTTCGAATCATGGGCACAACGCGCATCCTTTCGACTGGACTAAATCTACAAGGGACAAGGGATAAGGAAATAAGGAGAAAAGGAAAAACAAAACAAAAATTAACTAGAAAAACAAACAGATGAAATTACACACAAAAATAATGAATCTTGCAATCACTCTAGTCACGTCACAATGTATAATAGCGAGCCTAAAAACTAAAACTACAAGGGACAAGGAAAAGGAAACAGGAAAGGAGCAAGGAGGAAAGAAAAAAAAAAACAGAAAAAAAAAATTCGCATAAAAATGGTGCTCAAGTCAAATCAGAGTAAAATGGCAACCCTTAGAACTAAACCAACAAGAGACGAGGAAATAGGGAAAGTGGAGAGAGAAATAAATTATACAAAAAATTAATGACCTTGCAATCACCAAGTCAAGTCAAAATGTACGATACCAAGCAAAGGTGGAGACTCGTTCTTTTTAGTCCCAAGTATTCTGCTCAAATGATGGCCATGTCTGCTACTTCAGACCTTGCCTGTGGTATCAAAAAGAAAAGAAGAAAAAAAAAAAAGAAAATAAGACGAAATAAAAAGAAAACCGCCATCAAATCCATTAAATCAAAACCCATAACGGAAACGTGCCCCGGCGTGCAAACATGAGTTGTGTCCTCCAGCGTAGCCGAAATGGCTACCGACCACGTCATTTGCTGCTTCTCTGTCATCTTCAGCCTCGGCTTTTATAATGCAATATCTTGTTTCCCTGGTCCTTGATGCTCAATGTCAAAGCTCCGGTATCCTGTACGCCGTGGTGCTGTCCCGATTTCTGCAAATTTTGAATAAAGGAAAGAACGAAAAAAAAAAAAGAAAATAAATCGCTCCAGTCCCGTCCCGAACATGCCATATCGTATCATCTTGTGTGTGTGTGTGTGTGTGTGTTTTGACTGTGCAGCAGCAGCAGCAGAAGTGTAGGGTTAAAATAAGGGCAAATAAGAACGCAAATTACGGTAAGAAAAAAAATCAAAATCAAAATAGCCAAATCTTTGCTTTTCGTCCCCTTCTTCGCCTTCTTTTTTTTCGTGTCTCTTCCTTTAAAGGAAAAAAAAATGTCGATATCTGCCTGAGGAACATTGCTTGTAGATATCATTTGCCAATTTGCTAGAAATGCGAACTCGGATGGAGCATATGAAGGAGGTTATATGGGGGCAATGTAAAGGATATCTGCAAGCAACGTTCGCCAAGCAGTGTTTCTCTCTTTTTGAAAAAAATTACTGTCTGCTTACGAACACTGCCTGTAGATGTCCTCCTTCATATTCTCCAGCCGAGTTCGCATTTCTAGCAAATTGGCCAATTTCTCGCGGGGTGGGTTATCCAACGCCGAAATCTCATGATGCAGCGCCTCATACTTTTGATAAAATGTCTTGAACTTGTGTGCCTTGTTCAGCACATCGGCAGGTACACTTTCCACAGCCCTGCGTTTGCAGCTCGAGGATTTGCTATCCATTTCCATTTTACGCTTCTTGGAGATGGGTGGTGTCTGCTCGTCCAAGTCAGAAGCATTGGTGGGTGGTGAGGAAGCGAGCGGTGACGATTTTGTTGGTGAAGTACTGTGCGTGTTCTTGCTTCGATATGTCGAGGACGACACGCGAGTCGACTGACTGTTATGACTGGCCTTGGCGGCTTGCGTCCTGGGCTTCGGGGCGGGTAGTGATTGCTTCGGTTTGATGCGTTTGCATAATGGCGTCCCGGAGCTGGAGCTGGAGTCGGATTCTTCTCTGGGTCGCTTGACGGGCTGTTGTTTCTTGACAGGCTGCTGCTTCTTGACAGGCTGTTGCTTCTTGACTGGTTCTCGGGATGCCAGTGGTCGGGTGCTGGCAACAACAACGGTATCCTTGGTCACATTGGAATTGTCCTTGGCCGTCTCCTTGGACGTCGTAGGACCTGGTTTGGGCTTGACCACAGCGGCGGTCTCGCCTTCGGATGAATCGGAATTCTCGACAATGGCTGCGGAGAGAACACGCCTGTCGTTCTTTTCGTTCTTGTCGTTCTTGGGGACACTTGGCTGCTTGGACTTGGAAGGAGACGTCTTGGATGCGCTCGTCGTTTTGGATTTCGAATTGCTCAGTAGCCTTTTGACCTGTGCCTCTTGAGCACTGGGCTTCTTGGCCTTTGATGGTAGGGTAGACGAGTTGGACCGCGACATGCTCTCGCCTCCAGTCCTTGGCTTGTCATTGTCGGGGCTGTCGGCATCATCCTTGGACCCAGGGTTGTCGTCTGTCTTTTGCCCCTTGATCTTTGGTGGCGGCTGCTGAGGCGGTCCCTTGGCGATGTTTGCCTGTAGTCGACTCAAGCACTTGCCCTGCCCTCGCTCTTCCTGGGGTAGCAAGAGCTGCCACTCGTTTTCCGAAGCTGATAACCGTAGCTTGTCGTATTGTCGGATCGCTCGGTCAATCGCCGCTTGTCTGTCGTCTTGGGTAGCATAATTGTATTTCCAGACGTTGAGCTCTCTCCACCAAGGTTGCTTCATGGTCCATGTCTGCGAGTCATTGCTGTAGTGGGCCGTCTTCTCCAGCGTAGGCCTGAAATCTTCCTCCTTGCCTGTCCATTTCGCCTTGAGATGTTCTGTGGTTTGCGGTGCAATGGCCAGTTCGTGGACCAGCGTAAACCTTTGTTCCTTCTTCCGCTCCATCACTTGTTGGGTTGCCGTTATTTGGGGTGTCGGATTTGGCGAGCGGACGCCATTGACGGCGGGTGAGGTAGGGATGGACTTGGGAGTAGAGGTAGAGGCATAGTTGTTGGACAACAACTTGTTCCTGCCCTTGCCGCCGATGGGTAGCTTTCCGACAACACGAGCACTGGTAACTTCAATGAGCAAAAATATATAAAAAAAAAAAAGAAGGAAAGAAAGAAAGAGGGAAAGAGGAAAAGAGGAAAAGAGGG
>SRPU01000652.1:0-15369 GCA_018360185.1 Claviceps lovelessii | reverse complement strand
CGCGGGCCCGGCGGCGAGGTGGGCTTCACCACCAGCGCGGGCGTGCAGCTGGACATGGCCCGGCTGGCCCGGCTGGGGCCCTCGCCGCTGCTGTCGCCCGCCGAGCTGCACCACTACGTCGAGCAGTACATGCGCCAGCCGGCGCCGCCCCTGCGCGGGCCCTTGAACTGGTACCGCACCAGCCGCATCAACTACGACGAGGAGCGCCAGCTGGCCGCCGACTTCCGCCAGCTCGACGTGCCCGCCCTGTTTATTGCCGCCACCGACGACGCCGCCCTGCCTCTGAGCCTGTCGGCCGGCATGGAGAGGCACTTTGCCCAGCTGACGCGCGGCGAGGTCGACTCCTCGCACTGGGCGCTGATCGAGGCGAGCGCCGAGGTGAATGCGCAGATTGTCGCATGGCTGGCCAAGGTGCTGCCCGAGGACATTCGGGCGGCTCTCTGAGGGGGGGGTTGAAGGCACGGCGGAGGAATCATTGATCCTAAAATGTTTTCATTTTATATGGTTTCCATCGGAGCAGCATGGGAGCGGCCAGAATTGCATTCATCAAATGTGATGTGTGACCCTCCGAGGCCCTTTTGCGTCTCACCTACTTACTATGTACTTCGGTCCATATCAATATATGGCCCCCCGGCCTGCAAGTCTGTTCAATGTTCCTATTCCCAATCTCACGCCATTGGCACGACGATATATTATTCCAAGAACAAAGCTCCCCGTGTCACTTTAGCGTAAACTTCTGCCCCGTCACAGAAGGACCGGCGTTCGGCTTGGTCTTCTTATTCGGCTTGCCACACATTGCACATGCTGTCATGACTATTAGCTTCTCATCCTCTCTCTCCATTCGCATGACACTCACAGTCGTTTTTGTACGCGCACGTTTGACACAGCGAGTGGCCTTGAGACACTTTTGTCTTGCACTTTGCGCACGAACTGCAGATGTTTGTGAGCGAATCCCCTTAGCAGTGACATCCTCCTCTCTGTACCCTTTTTCTGTTTGGACGGCACAATCATCCCCAGGGGCTCATGCGGCATGGCCAACATACCTCGAGTATTGGCCGTAGGGATTCTTGGCTGATTTGGATAGAAGTTTGCTCTGGTTGGGATTTTATGTTACATCAGCCGCACTGTTTTTTTTTCCGTCAACGAACCCTTCTATTTATTTTTATCTCCATTATTCTTTCTTTTGTAAAAAAATCTTTTTTCTTTCTTACATTTCTTTTGCATCACAAGCAGGGTGATACGTACCTTTATTACGCCACTCTGTCCCAGCGTAGCCGATTTGGAGCCAGATGCTTTGGTCGACGATCCAGCAGGGGAGCCGTAGTACATTTCGCTCTTCTTTTTGACCTCGGGGGTTGCGAGGGTCGTCTTGGATAGTTTCTGACACTTGCCGCAGACCATGTTGAATGTCTGTTCTTTTCTCTGCTTCTCTCTCACACTCGATGGATGGACGGATGGATGGATGGACAGGCGGACAGGCGGACAGGCGGACAGATGGAAGATGGCTAACACGGGGACGGATGGATGACGAGATGTCGTTTTCGGGAGGTGCCGGCCGCTGTTGCAGATCACGGAATGGTGCTTTGATATGGTGAGACACGGAAGAGTTCGGATGGGGATGGCCTGGATTCCTGGTATGCTGTCAGAATGCAAGACGGGCCGGGCGATTGATGCTGATGGACGATGCACGATGGACGACGTTGGATGGTGGATGGTGGATGGTGGATGCATGTGTGGATTCAATGTTGGCCGTTGGCGCCAATCAATCGTGGCTGCATGTGCGCAGAGACCAGTGCAGTGGCCCGTGCTTGCGGTGCCAGACCCCGACCCCCCTGAGAGCACTGAGAACTTCAACGTTGGTGGAGGCTGGGCTGTGCTGGCCTGGCCTGGCCTGGCCTGGGGCTGTGCAGGGTCCCAGCCCGCTGTAAAACCCGCCGTGCGGTCTGCCAAGCGCCTAGCAATTGGCTCCGCACCCCGCTTGACCACGCTTGACCACGCTTGACCACGCTTGACCACGTAAACCCACGTAAAACCACTCGTACCCGCCGTCCCTTTTTTGTGCCAACATTGTCGAAGCCCACTCACCACTGTGGCTTGGCCACAGGTTCCAGCCCGCTAGTGCCGTCATGCCAGCCAAGGGACCAACCAGAGCGCACCACACCGCACTGCACCGCACCGCACTGCACCGCACTCGACTTTCCATCCATTGTCGCTTCCACCCAGCCGGCCAGCCAGCCAGGCCAATGATTCGATTTGCTACGCGGCCGCATCTGCATTGTCACACCAACACCTCTCTTTCACTTTCTCCGTACCTCTACTTTGTTCTGCCTACTTAGTACCTACTTCCTACCTACATACCAGCTTACCACACTTACTTGAGCCAACAACGACATCTCATCGTCCAGTCGCCCCAGCTGCACTGCACAATCCAACGAGCGGGCCAACATCTGGCGTCTCGCCCGTCATTTAACGCTATTTTGTTTTAGTCTTTTTAGTCCTTTTTTTTTAGTCCTCAATTTCATCTCGTCGCTCCTTTTTTTTTTTTTTTTTTTTTTTTTTTTTTCCCTTCCTTTCTTCCTTTTTTTTTTCTTTTTCTCTCCTCCCATTTTTTTTATTCTAGCCAACGACAACTCGACTCACTTCTGCATGCGCCGCATCACCTACCCCCATCCCGACTGCTCGAGCATTGCTCATCCTCCAGGATGGCTGGAAGACCGACAGGAGGAGGTCTCCACGCCGGTTCCTCTGCGAATCGTGACGACCTACTGCTGGATCTAGATAATGACCAGCCCGTGTACGGCGCCGGCCAGAGGTCGACACTCAACGATGACGATTTGATGCGACGCTATAGCCACGAGCAAGAACCACAAGGCCGGCCTTCTGTTTCGTACGACGATTTTGTCGGTGCAGCGAGTCCACCCGGGACTGCTCTTTCGACCGGCGCTGGCGTGCCTCGCTTGAATCCGAACGGCAGCGGTCCATACATGAGCAGGCACTATAGCCAGACGTCGGAGCTGGGCAATTACCAGCGCTACGCCGATGATTTTGACGACTATTCCGCCGATGGTGCCTCATATTACCAGCAAGGAGGAGCAGGAGGCAGCCGCGGCGGCTCAGCAGAGGGCCTCGCGTCTGCGAATCGAAGCAACGCCCGAGCTCGAAACAGCGTCCTGTCCATGGGTGGGGGGTTTTGGGGAAAGGTCAAGAACAAGCTCGGCCTCGGTCAAGGATACTCGGAAATGGACTTGCCCCTGACAGAACATGGACAACAACAGCGCGGTGCTCGCGCCGCTGGTGCTGGTCCCGGTGCCGGTGCCGGTGCCGGTGCCGGTCCCGATGCCCAACGAGGACAACAACCCAGCAAAGGCTTTGAAATGGGCAACTTCAAATTTGGCTTCGGCCGCAGCAAGCCGGATCCCTCCACCCTAGGACCTCGCATTATTCACCTCAACAACCCACCTGCCAACGCAGCAAACAAATATGTCGACAACCATATCTCGACCGCCAAATACAACTTTGCCACGTTCCTGCCCAAGTTTCTCTTTGAACAGTTTTCCAAGTTTGCCAACGTTTTCTTCTTGTTTACCGCCTGCTTGCAACAGATTCCCGGTCTTTCGCCGACCAATCGATATACCACCATTGCGCCCTTGACGATTGTGCTCATCATTTCGGCGGGAAAGGAAATGGTGGAAGATTATCGGAGGAAACAGGCCGACAATGCCCTCAACACGTCCAGGGCCCAGGTCTTGCGCGGATCGAGCTTCACCGAAACGAAATGGATCAACGTGGGTGTGGGAGACATCATCCGCGTCGAATCAGAAGAATCATTCCCCGCAGACCTGGTCCTCCTCGCCAGTTCGGAACCCGAGGGTCTCTGTTACATCGAAACGGCGAATCTTGACGGCGAGACGAACCTGAAAATCAAGCAGGGCCTGCCAGAGACGGCTTCGATGGTCTCGTCAAGCGAACTGAGCCGGCTCGGCGGCCGCATCAAGTCCGAACAGCCCAACAGTAGCCTGTACACGTATGAGGCGACGTTGACCATGCAAGCTGGCGGGGGCGAAAAAGAACTAGCCCTCAACCCCGAACAGCTGCTCCTCCGAGGGGCCACCCTGAGAAACACGCCCTGGATCCACGGCGTCGTCGTCTTCACCGGGCACGAGACCAAGCTCATGCGAAACGCCACCGCCACCCCCATCAAGCGGACCAAGGTCGAGAAGAAACTCAACTGGCTGGTTCTGATGCTCGTCGGCATGCTGCTGGGCCTCAGTGTCATATGTACAGTGGGCGACCTGGTCATGCGCAGCGTCCACGGGAACTCGCTCGACTATCTCTACCTGGACAAGATTGGCAGTGCCGGCCAGGTTGTCAGGACGTTCATCAGGGACATGGTCACGTACTGGGTGCTGTTCTCCTCCCTCGTCCCCATCTCTCTTTTCGTCACGATCGAGATGGTCAAGTACTGGCACGGAATCCTCATCAACGACGACCTGGACATGTACTACGACAAGGCAGATACGCCCGCGACGTGTCGCACGTCCAGCCTGGTGGAAGAACTCGGCATGGTTGAGTTTGTCTTCTCCGACAAGACGGGCACACTGACATGCAACCAGATGGAATTCAAGCAGTGCACCATTGCGGGGCTGCAGTACGCCGACGCGATCCCCGAGGACCGCCGCGCCGCCGGGCCCGACGACGACCAGGGCATCCACAACTTCGACAGGCTGCGGTCCAACCTGGCCGAGGGACACGAATCCGCCATGGCCATCGACCACTTCCTCGCTCTGCTGGCCACTTGCCACACCGTCATCCCGGAGATGGACGAAAAGGGACATATCAAATACCAGGCGGCCTCGCCCGATGAAGGGGCCCTGGTGCAGGGTGCGCTGGATCTCGGCTATCGGTTCACGGCAAGGAAGCCCAAATCGGTCATCATCGAGGCCAATGGCCAGCGGCTCGAGTACGAATTACTGGCCGTGTGCGAGTTCAACTCGACCCGCAAGCGAATGTCGGCCATCTACCGCTGCCCGGACGGCAAGCTTCGAATTTACTGCAAAGGTGCCGATACCGTGATCCTGGAACGCCTGAACGAGCAGAACCCTCACGTGGAGGCCACTCTGCGGCATTTGGAAGAATACGCGTCGGAGGGTCTGCGGACGCTCTGCTTGGCCATGCGGGAAATACCGGAGCAGGAGTATGCCGAGTGGTACAAAATCCATGACGCGGCGTCCACGACTGTGGGCGGCAATCGAGCCGAGGAACTGGACAAGGCCGCCGAGGTGATCGAGCACGACTTTTTCCTCCTCGGTGCCACGGCCATTGAGGATCGTCTGCAGGATGGTGTCCCGGAGACGATCCACACGTTGCAGCAGGCCAACATCAAGGTCTGGGTCCTGACGGGCGATCGGCAGGAGACGGCCATCAACATCGGCATGAGTTGCAAGCTCCTGAGCGAGGACATGATGCTGTTGATTGTCAACGAGGAAACAGCGTCGGCCACGCGAGACAATATCCAGAAGAAGCTGGATGCGATCCGAACCCAGGGGGACGGCACCATTGAGACGGAAACACTGGCACTCGTGATTGACGGCAAGTCCTTGACCTTTGCGCTGGAAAAGGACCTCGAGAAGCTGTTCCTGGACCTGGCCATCATGTGCAAGGCCGTCATCTGCTGCCGAGTATCCCCGCTGCAGAAAGCGCTGGTGGTCAAGCTGGTCAAGAAGTACCAGAAGGAGTCCATCCTCCTGGCCATTGGCGATGGTGCCAACGACGTGTCCATGATTCAGGCCGCGCATATCGGTGTCGGCATCAGCGGCATGGAAGGTCTCCAGGCGGCGCGAAGTGCCGACGTGGCCATTGCCCAGTTTCGATATCTGCGCAAGTTGCTGCTGGTGCATGGGGCGTGGAGTTATCAGCGAGTGAGCAAGACGATTTTGTTTTCGTTTTACAAGAACATTACTCTGTACTTGACGCAATTCTGGGTTAGTCCTTGACGTCTTTTTCTTCGTCTTGTCCGTCTTCTGCTCTTTGTTTCCTTTTTTTTTTTTTTTCTTTACTAATAATGTGCCTAGTTTACCTTTCAAAACGTCTTCTCCGGTCAAGTCATTTATGAATCATGGACACTGTCCTTCTACAACGTCCTTTATACCGTCCTTCCACCGCTGGTGCTTGGTATTCTCGACCAGTTCATCTCTGCGCGGCTGCTGGACCGGTATCCACAGCTGTACACCATGGGCCAAACCAACTACTTCTTCAAACTGAAAACATTTGCGCAATGGGTCGCCAATGCATTCTACCACTCCCTCGTCCTCTACGTGTTCGCGGCTCTCATCTGGCACGGCGATCTCGTCCAGTCCGACGGCAAGTTGGCAGGCCACTGGGTCTGGGGAACCGCCCTCTACGGTGCCATTCTGCTTACCGTGCTGGGCAAGGCCGCTCTGGTGACGAACAACTGGACAAAGTACCACGTGCTCGCCATCCCCGGCAGCATGGCCATCTGGTATGTCTTTATTGCTACCTATGGCACCGTGGCGCCCAAGTTTCACTTCTCCAACCAGTACCACGGTGTTGTGCCGAGACTGTACACGAGTCCCGTGTTTTGGCTCCAGACGGTTGTGCTGGCCGTCATGTGCTTGATACGTGATGTGGCGTGGAAGTATGCCAAGCGTATGTACCGACCTCAGACGTATCATCACATTCAAGAAATTCAAAAGTACAATATTCAGGATTATCGACCAAGGTATGTGAATAAACCCTTTCCCCTTTCTTTTCTTCCTCTTTCTTCTTTTCCCTTTTTCATTTCGGAATCAACCAACTGACATCTTGGCTTAAAGAATGGAGCAATTCCAGAAAGCGATCCGCAAAGTCCGCCAGGTGCAGCGCATGCGCAAGCAGCGTGGCTATGCATTTTCGCAGGCCGACGAGAGTCAGACGCGCGTGTTGCAAGCCTACGACACGACAAAACACAGAGGCCGCTACGGAGAGATGGCAAGCTCGCGGCCGGTGGAGCGGTGATGTGGCTGGGTATTGTCCTTTATGTTTTTTTTTTTTTTTTTTTTCGTTTTTCTTTTCTCTTTTAAAAAAACATTTGTCTTTTATTTGAATTCTTCTCCTCGCGGCCATGGTGTCAAAGCAATTATATAATTGTCAAAAATTATTCCTTCACGTCGATCCTCGGCCCGACTCTTTTCCTTTTTTTTCTCTCTTTTTCTTTTTTTCCGTCTGGGCCTTCACTCGTAATGTGCGGAAAGGACAAGCAGCGTGCAGTGTGAACTAGGGAGGGATATTTGAAACGCCGATTTTTTGTGTCTCCCTTTGTCTCTTTTTTTAAATGTCCCGCCGAGGGGTGGTTTAGGTGGGCAATAAGAGGCGGCCGCGGAAGTGGCCGCGACTGCATGGGGGTTAGGGAAGACCGTATTGCAGAATCATACTCTTTTTTTCTATCCCCCCCACCCTTTTTTTTTTCTTTTTCTTTTCCTTTTTTTGGTCGCCTCTTTTCTTTGCTTTCTAGACTAATCCAGTTCACAAGGCACGTGAGGCCATGCTGCCACTCAAAAGGCATGATATATTCCCAGTGTCCTCCAAGTGACGTCTCTCTCTTGACGTCTAAACGGCTGCGTCGCGTTCCGTGCTCGTGCTGCTCGCGGGGGTGGTGCTTTCCACTTCTGCAGCGAGTGGTGGCTTGCTACTTTATCGTGTTGTATTGTTCAAGGCCTGCCGGTGAGCAGGGCGTTGCACTGGTGTTGATATGGGGTCTTTAGGGTAAGGAGGTGCCTGATGGGATATGCGCGGCGGGCAAGTCGATTGTTTACGAGGTGTTGTTGTGATGGTGCGGTTTGGGGGATCTGGTCGTCATTTTTGGGGGGGAGATGGGGCTGGATTGGACGTGGTGGGCGGGGGAGGTTGGATGGATCGTGTGCGCTCACTGCTGGGAGTAGGTGTTGCGGGTATTGGAGTTGAGGGGGTTGTGTTTCTTGGGGGGGGGGGCGGGGTCGTGTTGGTTGTCGTGTTGGTTTGTCGTGTTGGTTTGTCGTGTTGGTTTGTTGTGTTAGATGTCGTGTTGGTTTGTTGTGTTGGTTTGTTGTGTTGGATGTCGTGTTGGTTTATTGTGTTAGTTTGTTGTGTTGGTTTGTTGTGTTGGTTTGTTGTGTTGGTTTATTATGTTGGTTTGTTATGTTGGTTTGTTGTGTTAGTTTGTTGTGTTGGTTTGTTGTGTTGGTTTGTCGTGTTAGATGTTGTGTTGGTTTGTCGTGTTAGATGTCGTGTTGGTTTGTCGTGTTGGTCTGTTATATGTGTTAGTTCATTATGTATGTGTTGCTCTATTTGTGTATTCTCCATCTTCCCATATCTTGCCTTACTCATCTTCCTATCGCCCATCTTCCCTCACTCATCTGCCCACACCCCATCTTATTCACCCATCTACATCAACATCCATTCTACAACTATTCAACTCTTGTTTCCACAACTTAGAAACACCCCCAGAGTCATGCGTTCGACGCCCGCATGGAAAACAAGTCCAACCGTTCGCCACACGAAATCTGGGTTGAACTCTATGAATACACAACAGGATAGATGGGCACGCAGATGGTGTGTCGGACTCGGCATTTGTGTGCGCGTTTGTGTTGCACTGTTGCGGTCCAGGTAGTGGATAGATCAACAACCTTGACTATACGCAACTGTACATAACTATGTACAACTGTATATAACCATACATGGCCGTGAGTAACTGTACATGGCTACAAATAACTATACATGACTGTACACCTGACTGTAACTTGATTGTTTTATTCTTTACGGCCGTTCTGATGCATCGCACGCCGCCGTGGCGAACAACCCACGTGCAGTACCTAGCACATAACATGTCTATATTCTGTCCTTCTCTCCTCGCATCTCTTCCATCTTTCTGTCTTTCTTTCTTTCTTTCTTCTTTCTTGTTTTCTTATTCGTTATCAGGCAAGGCAGAACTTTGGCTGATGAAGCGAAAACATCGTGCACGAAGGCAGGCAATATTACTTGCTTAAAGAAAACTACTTTTCAGTGACTGGTTGATAAAAATCCAATATGTTGCGATGTAGACTGCAAGAGCAGTGTGGTGTCAAAAGACCTCGTAGGCAAATCTGGCTCATGACAGCACTCTACAAAACACACTGGTAGCTAGCGAAGAGGCTGATAGAGAGAGAAGAAAAAAAGAACAGCTAGCGAAGAGGGTAATGAAGAAGAGGGGGGAGATAGCTAGTAAAGAAGGTAAAAGAAGGAGGAAAAAGTAGCTAGCAGGAAGGTGACGAGAAGAGGAAAAACAGCTAGCGAAGATGAAGCTCATAGAAAAAGGGGGGGGGGGTGGGGAAACAAGTAGCGAAGAAGCTGACGAAGCTTACGAAAGGAGGAAAAAACAGCCTACGAAGAAGCTTACGGAAAGATGAAGAAATCGCTAACAAAGAAGCTCATCAAAGTTGCGAAAAGAGGAAGTCATAGCCCGTGAAAAGGGGGATGAAGCTTACGAAAAGAGGGTAAAACAGCTGGTGAAGAAGGTGGTAACAAAGAGGGGAAAACAGCTCCCAACGAAGTTTACGGTAGCAAAGAAGCTTACGGAAAGAGAAAAAGAAATAGCTAGCGAAGGAGGTGATGAAAAGGGGGGGAAGCCGTAAAGAAGCGAATAAAAAGAGAGGGAAAATAAATATGTTAATAGAAGGGGATTTATTTCCGGCTTGAGGAGTCCGACGCTTTGCCTGCCACTGTATGCCGATAAATCCGGGCAGCCATACGGATCTGGTACACACATATGTATATCTCTTACGTCTGGACCACCTCATTATGGATCGTTCGCCGGACGGTGCCTCAAGAGCGATCAGATGCGCGAAAACCATTCCAATTACTGCAGCACATACACCTGTCCCTTTGATGCCGAGAAGTCCGCATCTCTTGTCCGAGATTGTCCGGGCTTCACGGCACGCAAGCTGTTGATGGCGTGAGCCTGTGTCGGGCCAACACGTCAAAACTCGGGCAACTGATGTGGAATATCTACCTGCCAGGATGGATGTACCCGAGTGTATCTATGGTATGTACGGTGAGCTGGGAGTCTTGAGATTCGACCCACGAAATGGTGCAGCCAGGGGCATGGGCGACGGCCATGAGCTTCGAGCCACGGGGACCGCTATACATCTATATGACATTTTAGGATGATGTTAACGCTAGATCCGTATGGCTGCCCTAATCCATTTGTCAGTAGATTGTTTCACAATGCCAATTGTCTTATATTCTGCATGGTGCTTTTATTCTCGTATCCATTCGTTCGTTTTCATGGCTGGTTTACAAAAGCCAGCTCCAACACTTCCCAATAGCCGATTCGTTCCAAACCCGAAACGCCCACGACGCATGTACGTATGCACTTCCATGCAGCTGCAACCCAATCAAGCCCCTCATGTTCCAAACCCCAAGTATCCCCCCCCCCCCTCTCTTTCCCACCCGAGACCCCTTATCTCATGTTGCAGACCCCTCCATGTGCACGACTTGTGAAACACACGGCCCAGCGAGATAGCGTGACCGAGACAGGGTGGTTGCGTATGTGCTAGACACGCAGGGCGTAGAGGAGAGATGATTGTGGGTGTGGGGAAAAAAGAGATGGAAGATGGAAGATGGAGGAAGAAGCAAGAAGAAGAAGAAGAAGTAGAAGAAGAAGTAGAAGTAGAAGTAGAAGAAGAAGAAGAAGAAGAAGAAGAAGAAGAAGAAGAAGAAGAAGAAGAAGAAGAAGAAGAAGAAGAAGTAGAAGTAGAAGTAGAAGTAGAAGTAGAAGAAGAAGAAGAAGAAGAAGAAGTAGTAGAAGTAGAAGTAGAAGTAGAAGTAGAAGAAGAAGTAGAAGTAGAAGTAGAAGTAGTAAATAAATTAGAAGAAGAAGTAGAAGTAGTAGAAGAAGAAGAAGTAGAAGAAGAAGAAGAAGAAGTAGAAGTAGAAGAAGAAGTAGAAGAAGAAGAAGAAGTAGTAGTAGAAGAAGAAGTAGAAGAAGAAGTAGAAGTAGAAGAAGAAGAAGAAGTAGAAGAAGAAGAAGAAGAAGTAGAAGTAGAAGAAGAAGTAGAAGAAGAAGAAGAAGTAGTAGTAGAAGTAGAAGTAGAAGTAGAAGAAGAAGTAGAAGTAGAAGTAGAAGTAGTAGATGAATCAGAAGAAGAAGTAGAAGTAGTAGATCAATCAGAAGAAGAAAAAAGTACAAGAATATGCTCATGACAGCACAGCAAGAAGAAAGGACCGCGTCTCTTACGTATACACACACACATGCCGCTTTCCCAAGCACCTCCCCGGTGGTACATCAACATGCTTCACCATCATGACCCACGATGACCCCAAATGACTCAAAATGACCCAGAATGAACACCCCCTCACGCTCGGCAGAGGAACGGCCGGGGCTGTTGCGGGGGGGGACGCGGCAACTGCCGTTGTATATCGTGATCCGTGATCCGTGATCCGTGATTCGTGATTCGCGTGGGATGCGCATGTCCACGTGGCAGGAGGAATGGCCGCGCTGGGTCTTCACACTTCCAGGGCGAGGACATGTCTCGGTTTGCCATGGGCTCTTATCCTCGGTGCCTGCACGTGGACATGGACATGTTTCTTTATGGACACGTGTCTCTTCATGGATAGAGGTCAGTAAGGCTTTGGATGCAATACGCCCTTTTTGGGGGGGGGGTTTGTCCGAGTGTGTATCTAGATATGTGCCTTGCGTAAAATGGTCTGCCTTGAAAGGGAGAGGAACCTCGTTGTAAGAAGAAAAAGAAGAGAAGAGAAAAAAGAGGAATCCCCCTTATAAAAAGAAAAAAAAAGAAAAAAAGAGGAACCATCCTTATAAAGAGAAAAAAAAAAGAAAAAAAGAAAACAAAAAAGAGGAACCCCCTTTAAGAGAAGATAAAAAAGAAGATACAAAAAAAGAAACCAAAACCCAACATCTCCCTCACAATCCTAAAACATGCGCTGATTCTTTTAAATTCCTCGCCCAATGGCAGAGGTGAAAAAACGCCCCGATACACAAAAACATGAACATGCATACAAAACAGGACGGGCTAGGGCAGTGCCGACTGAAAACCCCTGCACACTGTAAAAACTCCAGGACATAGTCCATGTACTCCCAAGTCCTAAACATCCATGGCCTCGTGCATTTGTTGGACACGTGTGGCGTCTGTTGACCTATTGACCCTCGTTCGTTTGCCGGCATCAGCATCTTTTTGAATATGCGAGCGAGGGGGTCCGATAACCCTGGTCAAGAACCCCCCCCCCCCCTTTCACCTCCCAGCCCATGTTCAGCAAGGCTCAACGAGAAATGTCCCTGTTACCCCGCAAACGGCAACGGCAGCTCACTCGTGTTCGTGGGGGCCGAGGCAGGGGCAGCCAGCTCCAGACCTTTTTTTGGGCAAAAGTTGAAACTCACGGGCCACGCGCCCCCACGTGCCATCCATGACGCATCTTCCGAGGGCAGTGGCTCGTGGGCCCAGGACTTGAACAGTTCCCCCGGCTGAAGAGTTTTGTTCAATGGTGACGATTTCTGTTTTGTTTTTTTTTTCTGTTTTTTTTTTATTTTAATTTTATTTTAATTTTTTTTTTCACACCTGGGTGGTGCCTAGTCAAGCCCAAACCAACAAGACATTACCGCCCCAGGATCGGAGTGACTAGTTCAATACTCTTGGTTCGCGACGATGTGCTGCCGGGTTGACGGCTGGGCAGCGGCCGGTCCGGCCGGTTGGCGCCCGTGTCGAGCGTATACGCCACGGCGTTGTTCTGGTAGCTCGTGTCAAAGGTGGACGACAGATGGGGTACGGAAGGACGTCGATCGGATCCCGACGGACTGGTCGCAACGCTGCGGCTAAAGGGCCATCGGCCACCACCGGTGTGGCTTCCCGTGGGAGAGGGTGGGCTCGACGGAGCGATGCTGAGTGATCGAAGTGCCGACAGCGCGCTCGAGTAGTGAGCCGTCGATGTCGTGCCGGGGGAGGCCGGGGGAGAGCGGTTCAGATGTGTGGAGACGGGTCGAGAGGGCGAGGCGCGAGGAATGATGTCCCTTGGCTCGGCGTATTCCTTGTCATGATATGAATAGTCGGTGCCCATGGAATATGTTTCCATGGTCAAGGCATGTGAGGTTGAGTTTTGGTCGACTCGTCGGCATCTATATAGGTCAGCGGTCAGCTTGATGTGTATCAGGGGGGGGGGGGTTCTTCTTCCTTCTTTTACTGCCTCCCAAGATGGATTACGTACGTCTCTGAGCAATAGAGGTGCTTCTCGTCATGGGACATGAATTGCTTCTCGCAGGTCATGCTGTGAAGAATGGATTAGCTGCTGGTTGGGGGAGGTGGACCGAGAGCCTTGGGACATCGGACATGTAGAGACGTATAGAGGGCGGACATACCAGAATTGAGGAAAGCTTTCTCGCTCATCGTGCCAGGTATCATCATCATCTCGCTCGCGCTCGCACTCGCGGTGGCCACGACTCGACCTGTGCGTACCAGACGGTGTGTGTCGTCTCGTGGTACCAGGCCGCTTGGATTTTGGCGACGACGAATCGGACGAGCTGGTTGATTTACGAACGTCGGTCATGGATGTGCTGTGATGGCCGTGGCCAGACTTTCTTCGATGTTGATGCATGATTGTGGTGGGTGTGGTGTGTATGGACCGCGGGTCGTTTGTTTCTTGGACGTTGCAACGGGCAAACGAAGCAACTCGGGGGGGGGATATCTAGTATTTGTATTTGTATTTGTATTTGTATTTGTATTTGAAGTTGTGTTTGTATCTTGTATCTTGTATCTTGTATGCGGGCCAGCGGCACTGCGGCACTGCGGGTCAGATACTCGTGCAGCTGCAGGCAAAAACCTGATCGACCAAGAAGGCGATCCTGGGACCAAAGGGACAGAGGTCAAGATATGGACCAGACAATGACGTGGGTGTCGATGTCGGACACGGAATTGTCTTGAAAAGTCTTTTTTTTTTTTTTTTTTTTTTCCAAAGACGGGAGATAAGCTGGTTTCAAAGCAATTGAGCGACCTCGGGGCGTAGGATAAGAGGCAGCGCTAGCCCAAACGGTCGTATAAGTGGTGGTGCAGGAAGAAAGATAATGAATGCCCTTATCGCACGGATCAAATGTGCTGGTGGTGATGAGTCAATGGCAATGGCAATGGCAATGGCGGGTTTCCCGAAAGGTGCTGCCGGGGGTTGCCGGGAAAACTGGGTCGGCAGAGGGTTTGCGTAGTTTTGACGGTGGACGATAGACGATGCGATGGACGATGGACGAAGGCAGGGGAAGGATGAGATGGACAAGGGTGGGCGGGTGATATAAGGAGAAGAAGAAAGGGAAGGAAGAAAGGAAACGAAAGAAAGATGGATGAAAGAAAGCCACGACAACGAAATCGGAAATGAGCAGGCCCAAGGGGGAAGATATCCTCCCTGGACTCCAGAGTGCGTGCGGCGTGTGACTCTTCGTCTTCCCAGGATAAGATGATGAGATGATGGCGCGCAAGACAAGTCGAACGAGAAGTACGTGGCTTGGTCGTTAGTTCAGGTGTCGTGATTGTGTCCTGCTGGGTTTTCTGGGTCCTGCTGGGTCCTCTGGGTCATCAGCAAGCCGAGAGCGGAGATGCAAGCGGCGGGCGGCGGCGGCGGCGGCGGGCGGGCTGGCGGGCTGGGAGGGGAGGATTTTGGTGGATAGCACAAAAAGCCCGGTGGCACCAAGATGAAAATGATGATGATGATGATGATGAAAAAAAAAAAAAAAAAAAAAAAAAAAAAAAAGGCTTGCATGAGCCGCAAAGGTACGTTGTTGCCAATGGAGCCGAAATGGAAAAAATGCGCTCGACGTGACCGAGATGAGGTGCAGCCCACGCCCACGCCCACGCCGGCCGCTAACAACTGCAGCTCAGGCACAATATAAATCGTGCCCACTTGGTCTGCGACACCTGCGACACCCGCGACCTGCGACCTGCGACCTGCGACACTTGCAAGTTGCGACACGACAGGCCAGGATGGCGACTTGGTGCACAAGAATGGCAGAATCCAAAAAGAAAATCCACCAGAAATGTCATTTGACAATTCCATGGCCACACCACACCTGCGCCAAAAAAGAGTCCCGTGCCAGCGTTTTTTTTTTTTTTTTTTTTTTTTTTTTTTTTTTTTCCTTCTTTTTCCTTCTTTTTCCTTCCCCTTCTTTCCTTCTTGTCCCGCGTGGTGTAATTCAACCCGTGAATGGTCCAATGCTGCCAGCTGCAGCTGCAGCTGCCGGTGGATCCGCCAAGACAAGCAGGCAATGCGCCTGGAGCACACGATGCGGGGGAAACCTCCTTGAATGGTTGATCTTCTTCCTTCCCCTCTTTTTCCTTTTTCTGAGATTTTTCTTTTTTTTTTTCA
>SRPU01000651.1:0-15378 GCA_018360185.1 Claviceps lovelessii | reverse complement strand
TCTTTCCTTCCTTTCCGCCTTCTCTAATAGGCACAAGACACTGGTCAGGGCAAATATGGCATGGCTTGGCTCAATAGACGCCGAGTGAGGGAGCCAAACGGATGCGGCGCTGGGGACTTCCCAGCATGGTCTCTTTCTCGAAAAACGACAACAGGGTACAGATAGTGAGAAGGAAAAAGAAAAAAGAAAGGTGAGACACAATATCGACATGCTTGACTTACACCAAGCCGGACTGCGGGGCTTTTTCCAGTCAAGATGTCGTGGGCTCTCGTCCAGATGGAAGAGGGAGAACAAACGAGAAGAAAAAGAAAAGAAAAAGAAGAAAAAAACCGGTCAACGAGACGTTTTGCAAGATATTAACATTAACATGCAACCGCAAGACGGCATTTTTCTCGTGAGGGGGCCTGGTTTTTGATATATGAGTTTAGAGGAGGGGGCCAAGGACGACCGTGAATGTGCTTGAATCTTCTGCTGACTTTTTGGTGCAGCGCAGCACTGCGATTGGCGGGTCCAGTCACTCGAATTCATGGTTACCAGCAGCTCGCAGAGGCAGAGAGGGCCGTCATCTGGGCTGTCTTGCGGGCGGTGGTGACCTCGAAAGTCTTGCATGGAGAGTTCTGCGTCTGGAGACGGGTGCATGGCATGTGCCATGGCCCTTGGTGAATTCAAAATTGGCGCCGGGGACCGGGGTGCGTGTGAAGGTTGAAGGTTGGAGGTTGGAGCTGGGAAGCTGGGCGGCAGGACGACTCGTCGAACCGTCAATGTGATTGGCTCGTGCTGCAAGAACCCCTGCGGCGGCTAACGGGCGTCCTGCCTATCCTGCCTATCCGGCGTGGGCCTGGCTGCCCCGCCATCTCAATGCAGTGTGCCCGGCGTCAGCAGCTTCAACCCGCGAGGGGGCCAATCAAGCGGGCTGTGCGCCGTGACGGACAACACCAGGCCCAGCCACCGAGCAGCTGGAGCAGCTGGAGCAGCATCTGGGCGGCAATGCTGGCCCCACGATTCGCTGCAGTCGGGGTCCCAGAGTCCACGCCACAGGGCGTGCACATCAATGAGGGGCTGCAGCGTGCTGGTGTGCACACTGCAGACACGGACTCGCAGCGTTGAGCCTTGGAGCGTTGCAGCGTTTGAACGTAGCAGTGTTGCAGCGTTGCAGGCGGGTGGCTGGCTGGCCTCTCCCTCTCTGTCCCTCTGTCCCTCTGTCCCTCTGTCCCTCTGTCCCTCTGTCCCTCTGTCCCTCTGTCCCTCTGTCCCTCTGTCCCCCCCTCTCTCTGTGTGTGCGCGCTCGCCGACGACTTTCCACCTGCTTCTCTTCTCCCTCCGCCTTTTCTGTCACGGCCGAGACACCATGTGGTCGAGAGGTACATCAAAAGCCTCAATCTGCTGTTGAAGCAGCGTCTCTCTGCGGCCATGATAATCCTCATCCCCGTTCATCACATCGACAAACAACATGGCTTTGACATGCGCGTCCGACTTCAAGTGGCATCAGCTGCACTGCACGCTCATACACGCGCATTCCTTCCTTTCCTTTCCTTCGTACTACAACTTTACCGATTCAAGCTTGCCGTGCCGCACACGACACTCTCGATTCTCGTCATCCGTCATACATATGTACTCTGAGTGGTAAGCACTATTTTCCGTCTTGGATGCTGACAAAATAAAGACTGCAAAGGTCTTTTTCGCCATAGTGACCTCATTTTTTTTTTGTTTCTATATTTCTGTTTCTATATATATCCCTTCTTCCCGGACACCACATGGTGGTACATGCCCGGACTATTGACGGTTCATTCCTGGAATCCTCTTGTGCAACCAGCCAGGTGAATTGAAAATGATAACAAAAAACCCTTTGGCCATTGGGAAGTGCCATGGAGGGAAGAACAGCAGCAAAAGTAGGCTTTTGGTCTTGGGGTCCAAAACAGGCTATGGGGGGCGGAGTTCCAGGTCCCTTTACCGTTGCACACTGTACATGTGTATGTACATTTGTAGATATACTTAGATTCAGTACACATACATACATACTTACATTACGTGTGTTGCACCATAACGAGCAGTGGTCTGCGAAAAGCATTGGGGGCGTTAAAACACCATGCTGTGTCAACATCTATGATGTCAGCACAGTCCGTTCCTTTCGCAGGCATGAAGCCTGGATATGATACTTCATGAACAAGAAGAAGAAGAAGAAGAAGAAGAAGAAGAAGAAGAAGAAGTTGCATAACCGGCGAGTAAATATGCGACCTGAGCATCAAGGACCTCCAAATTCCTCATGACTACAGCTCCCCACGTCTTACTGTCTTCTGGCTTCGAGCATCTTCGCTTGAGCTTCGCCAATGTCTCGCCGTAATGGCCAATGTCTTATAAAACCCCCATTGCTGATAATCTCACTCGCAGGCTCCCATCTGAGGCGTCACCGCCTGAGATGGTCGCTGCATATATTGCATATACATATAGATTACAGCGTACCGTCCTTCTCGTGCTACCTCTGCACGAACTCAAGTGGTGTTGTCATGTCCTGCGAGAACAATACGCCGAGGCATTGATCTAGACACATCAAAAGTCAATGGCGATTCATTCTCTATAGCGTGTACCAAATGTGGGCGTCCGCATATGTACATATGTACATATGTATGTATGTATGTATGTATGTGAAAAGATGGAGATATTCGGACAAGACAAGCGGAGCTTGTTACTCGCATTTTTTTGGTCATGCGTTGACATCCAAGCAAAGCATGGTGAATGGCTGTTTGCAACTCCAGAATCCAGAGTCCAGACACTCATTCTTCTGCTGGCGTCACAAACTCTGGCCTGGAAGCTGCCAGGTGAAGGCCAACGACCCGACTTTCAGCCGAGGAGGGGCACAAGAGCTTTGTTATCGGGTTATCGTTCCCAAAGAGGACTAGCGTAGAGTCATCTCCCTCTCGATGACTGCACACGAGGAATTTTGACTGCTCAACCGCGAAATACTTCCCCCAGACCTGTGACCTAACGCAGCAGCAAAAGAGTGGCGGTGATTGTTTATTTTTTATTTTTGGTGTCAAGTGCGTGCATAAGCTCCATATTCATCCACTTGTTTCCGAATCTGTACTTATCGAAATCCATCCAGTTCTCCCAGTTCCCGTCATTTTTTTCGGGTAGCCGAGTGCGATTACAATCGAAAGTCCTCCTCCCTCCCCTCCTTGAATTCTTTCTGCCCCGCCAAAAAGCGCTTTTCTGCCGCCCAACATGTCGGACGACCACAAGTACGACGACATTGACTCCGAGTCCGACTCTGGAGAGTCCATCGACAACAACGAGGTCGGCGATGGACTCGACGACAAGCCGCTCAAGTCGGCCTTGAAAAAATCCGCCGCCCCAGAGCCCGCCATCCAAAGACCCCCGCTGCCGCCGCAAACCGACCCCAAAGATCTGGACGTCGCCAGCCTCACCCCCCTAACTCCCGAGATTATTGCGCGCCAAGCCACCATCAACATTGGAACCATCGGTCATGTGGCTCACGGAAAATCCACCGTTGTCAAAGCCATTTCTGGCGTGCAGACCGTTCGTTTCAAGAACGAACTGATTCGAAATATCACCATCAAGCTGGGTTACGCCAATGCCAAAATCTACAAGTGCGACAGCCCCGAATGCCCTCGACCAGGTTGCTACCGAAGCTACAAGAGCGAAAAGGAGGTAGATCCTCCTTGCGAGCGTGATGGATGCAGTGGCACTTATAGATTATTGAGACACGTCTCGTAAGTTGGTTTTTTTTTTCTGTTTTTATTCTCCTTTTCTCCCCTTCCTTTTCTTCTAATTTCTTTTTGTCATGTTTGCGCTTGGCATCGAATGAACATTGTATGCGTGGGGGGAAAAGAAAGAAACAAGGAGACCAAAAAACCAATCGAGAAGCTAACATGAGACCAAATACAGTTTTGTGGATTGTCCCGGTCACGATATTCTCATGAGTACTATGTTGTCAGGTGCCGCCGTCATGGACGCCGCATTGCTTCTGATTGCTGGAAACGAATCTTGCCCTCAACCTCAGACTTCTGAGCACTTGGCTGCCATTGAAATCATGAAGCTCGACAAGATCATCATTTTGCAGAACAAGGTCGATCTGATGAGAGAAGAGGCTGCTCAGCAACAGTACGAGTCCATTCTCAAATTCATCCGAGGAACCGTCGCTGGCAAGTCCCCCGTCATTCCCATCTCGGCCCAGCTCAAGTTCAACATCGACGCCGTCAACGAGGCAATCGTCAACACCATTCCCGTGCCCCCAAGAGACTTCTCCATGGATCCTCACATGATTGTCATTCGATCCTTCGACGTCAATAAGCCTGGTGCCGAGATTGATGATCTGAAGGGTGGCGTTGCCGGTGGTAGTATCTTGCACGGTGTCGTCAAGCTCGGCGACGAGATTGAAATTCGTCCTGGTATCGTCTCTCGTGATGACAGCGGTGCCCTCAAGTGCACCCCCATCTTCTCTCGTGTCGTCACTCTAAACTCCGAGGCCAACGATCTCAAGTACGCCGTGCCTGGTGGTCTCATCGGTGTTGGTACCCGCATTGACCCCACCCTGTGCCGAGCTGATCGTCTCGTCGGTTTCGTCCTCGGTCTCAAGGGCAGACTGCCCGAGATCTACAGCGAAATCGAGGTCAACTTCTACCTTCTCCGTCGCTTGCTCGGTGTCCGAACTGCCGACGGCAAGCAGGCCAAGGTGGCCAAGCTCGCACAGAACGAGTTCATCATGGTCAACATTGGTTCCACCTCTACAGGTGCCAAGGTTGCTGCCATCAAGAACGATGCTGCCAAGCTCGTCCTCGTCAGCCCTGCCTGCACAAACATTGGTGAAAAGGTAGCTCTCAGTCGACGTATTGAGAAACATTGGCGTCTCATCGGATGGGCTACCATTACAGCGTAAGTTTTGCTCCTTCCCTGCCCCCAACTTCCCCAAATTCCCTCCGTAGACCTCGAAAACTTGCACGAAAAAGATGCTAATCACTGGTCATCAACTTTTTTTTTTTTTTTCACACAACAATACAGTGGTGTCACATTGGAGCCCAGTACAGTCTAAGTATTTCACGACGCACGATAATGATGGGACGAGGGAGCGTTGTTCTATGTCGCTGCAGCAAAAAGTCAGTCGACATCGACACAAACGGTGGTTGGAGGTTTACAAAAAATGTCGCTCTTTTGACTCTCCGAGGGAGGGGTGTATAGGCTCTAGGGGTGTTTTGACCAGACGCGACGCGGCCGGCGCTCCCAAGAGAAAAGGGAAAGAAAACTCGGAAAGCAGTACGTTCGATGGCGAAGTGGAGCGGGAAAGTCGGGTTCAGAAAATGGGCACTGGTCATGGCGAGGACGCAACCGGGGGGCAATCCATTGTTTCTTCTTATTCTTTTTTTTCCCTTGTTTTTGGTAGAGAAGACGTCTTAGGTTGACGCTCACTGTCGTAGTCTTTTGTGGGCGGTACCGTATGTGTGAAGCTACAGCTGCAACATGGGAGAGAGGCCAGAGAGACTTACCAGGTAGGAGGGACAAGTTGTCAAGTAAAGCAGAGCAAAAAGGGGGCATACACAAAAAAGAAAAAAGTTTCAGCTACGTCCCAAATTTGTCAAAGAGAAAACCAAAAACCCTTGTGCAAAGAGAGAGGGGGGGGTTAAAAGATGTATATTTGGATATAAAAGATGATCCGTCTTGAAAAGAACAAAGCATGCATTTGTATGATATTCTTGTGCTTGTTACTTTCGGACTTTCCGTGCATGTTTGACCAGATTCTCTATCACTCCTTCAAAGGCCTCCCGATCCCCTATTTTTTCATCAGCCCGTTTTCGCCAGTACTCCAAGACCTCCTGGGCCGTTCCCTGCATTGCTTCCAGTTTGGCGACGTGGTGCTTCAATTCTTCGTCCGTCATGCCGTCGAGGGCCTCGTCGGTCGTCGTGCAGAGATATCGCGCAGCAACCAGGTCCAGCTCCGGCTCTGGCGGGGGTCCTTTTCTCTTTCTGAAACCGGCGGGTTTCCCTTGTGTGTCTACGGATGTCGACGATGCGTTGCCCTCGCCTCGCCGCAACCGCGACGCGGAGCGGGAACCGCTTGATCGTGCGGGCGATGTGGCCCGCAGGTTTAGAGAAGGTAGAATCAGCTTCTTTTGTTTGGACGCCGGAAGGATCTCGTCCAGATCAACGGGGACACCCAGTGATACCAGAAAGAGACGTCGGGTCCGCGACCGGATCCAATCTGGCGGTGCTAACGGCGGAGGTGCAACGAGCTGGGACCACAAAGAGGCGGATCGTGGTGTCAAGAACAAGGATGATATCTTTGGTAGAGTTTCAGGAATCGGCAGGTCGAGTTCTTCTGGTGGGAACAAGCTGTCGAGGCATTGCTCTGTTGCAGACAGGACCTCGTCCGGGGAGAGTCCATCGTAATCGGGAATGGGCTAAGAAAGATTAAAAAAAAAAGGCGCCTTTTGTTAGAAGACACGAACAGGCTGAAATCATTTCGAGGCACTCGGATAGCTTCTTACAAATGGGAGCTGTGACAGGAGAGCCGGTTGGGCGCCATGTGAAAATGCTGACGAAGGTTGTGGTTGTTGAAAATCGTCTTCAAAATCGTCATCAAACTCTGCATCATGAGCGCCCTCTTCAAAGTCGTCAAAGTCGTCGCCAAAGTCGTCAACTGGATCCTCTTCTTCGATATTCTCTTCCTTGCCATGGGTAGCTTCGTCACAGTCATTCGCTGGCTCTAGCACAATATCAGGTTTGGCATCGACATCCGGTGACGTCGTCGATACAGCGGACCCCCCGGTGGCAGACTGCACAGGTTCGAGTACAGTTATCGGTACTTCTTGTCTTGGCGTTTCTGCGGATGCTTCAAAATCTTCATCCATGTAGTCGGTTGCAACTGCAATCTCATCTGGCTGTGCATCCGCCTTCCTCTGGTTATAGGCCGCCGTACCTGGCACTTCGCCATAGTGGGGGTTGGAATCGACCTTTTCCACTCGAGTTATCGGTATCGGCGAGGTGACATGAGGCGTCATCGGATTGGATTGAGCGTCTGTGAACTGGTCCTCCGAGTCGGAAGATTCTGGCTCGGCTATATCACTATCAGAATGTATTGCCAGTTACGAGGAATGTAGGAAGCGTGCGTACATAACTGGTGCGCCCCCGGATCGGCCATGTTCATTTCCGGCGGGGGCTGCAAATCTCCTGGAGAATCCATTCCAGAATTCGTCTCGCCCGCGAGGTACGCGAGGTATGTCAGGATGTGTAGTCGACGAACTTCCCGGATCGGCGCGCGAGGAGTAGTTAGCCGGTATGACCAACTGTTATTACCTTATTTCAACCTCCAAAGGTGCTCCAGAACTTTTAAGCCAGGTCAACCGTCGAATGAAACTTATTTCTTCAATCCGTGGCGTCGACGTTGGCTTCCTCGATTGCTGAATCCGGAAACGTCAAGAAGGATAGATAGTGCTACAGATTGCGCCTTGTCGAACACGGGAGGGAGCGTTGGAGTTGAGGTCGAGGTCCATAAGTGGCACAGCCTGATGGTCCTGGAATCCGTTAGGATGTGGCCCGTGGTCAGCGGAACAGACAATTCTATTGGCTTGTCCGGTATATGCGTGGCCCCCAGCTTCCAGCGCGTCTCGAGTCCAACCCAGCCAAGCAGCCCGACCCGTGGAGCTAAAACACCATCACCACCGAAGAAGAAAAAAAAGCTCCCAGCGGCTATTCCCCTCGGGCACGCTCTTTCCTCGCTTCGTCAATTGATTCTCTGCCACTCCTACGAGCAGTGGTGTAGGTGCAGGCTTCCGAGGACGCTGAGATCTGTCTGTCCATCACTTGGCATGGTGGACCCTCGATTTCTTTCAAAGGCACAGAAAAACCGGTTCGCCTTCTTTTGCAGTCCCTTCGGCCAAGTAGCCACCAGAATACCACAGTCAACAACTCACGCCGATAGAAACCATGTCGCAGTTTACCTTTGGAAAGCCTAGCTCGTCTACTGCGCCCTCGGACGATGCGACAACGGCTACAGCACCCGCATCGGGTAATATCTTCGGTGGTGCCTCTGCAGGCACTCCAACTTTTTCGTTCGGCAAAGTAGGAGGCAGCTCCGGCAACACCACCCCATCAAATACGGGCAGCTCCGTCTTCGGCCAAAAACCAGCTGGTTCCTTGTTCGGCGGTGGTGATTCTTCCGCAAAGACGGCTTCGACTCCCACACCTGGTGGGAATCTCTTCGGGGCCGCGTCGACAACACCATCTTCCGGGAGTGCCTTTGGCGCCGCCAATAACGCATCCGCTTCATCGACGGCAGCAACTCCCTCTTCCGTCTCACCCTTTGGTGCCATCAGCACAGCTGCTTCTTCTGGGAAGTTATTTGGTGGCGGGGACGGTGCTTCTGCGGCTGCCAAACCAGCTTCAGGTAACATGTTTGGACTTGGTTCTTCTTCAGCAGCTGCATCTCCTTTTGGAGCTCTAGGCGCTGCTTCCCAACCTCAAAGCACGACAACAGCGGCCGCGCCATCGTCTGGCTTCTTTGCGAATACCGGGAGCTCTTTGTTCGGAAACAAGGCCGACACGGCGTCCACTACAGCTGCACAAAACACAACTCCCGCCACAACCGCGGCCACTCCAGCCAAATCTTTTCTCTCTCTCCCATCCACAACTCCCGCGGGAGCTCCTCCAAATAGCGCGTCTCAACCTTCATCTACGACCGGAACATCCGCTGCTGCAATGTTTGGCGCGGCAGCGGCCAAACCAACCACTTCAGACACGTCCTCCTCAGCTGCTCCGTCAAGCCTGTTCGGGAATGCCCAGGCTTCCACTGGCCCATCTGCGGGAAATATGTTTGGAAACAAGGCTGATTCGACATCTGGGGCAACGGGTGCCACTGCCGGTACAACAGGCTCGGCAAGTTCATTGTTTGGCACGAAGACCGCCGACACATCTGGAACTGCCGCCGCGGCAACTCCAGCCGCGACGACACCTAGCGCCTTGTTTGGTAACAAGTCTGCTGCACCAACAACCTCTACTACGACTCCCTCTACCACATCTACCGCAAGTGGTTTATTTGGCAACACAAACCAATCATCCACAACTGCGACCAGTACATCTAAGCCGGCGCTCTCCATGTTTGGAGGTGGCGCCGCTGCATCAACGGCCGCCCCATCGAGTAGTGCAACGCCTGCTGCATCCACATCTGCAGCTAGTGCACTTTTCGGAGCCAAGTCATCCGCAGACGCTGCCGCAGTCAAGGACGGTGATCAAAGCAAGGAAGAGCCCAAGCCTGCGAATGAAAAGGGCGCGGCGAGTGCTTTGGGGGCGTCCACAACAGGACCTACGTCGGAAATGGCCAGGCTCAAAAACAAGACCATGGAAGATATTGTTACGAGATGGGCCTCTGACTTGACCAAATATCAAAAAGAATTCAAGGAGCAAGCCACTGCGGTCTCTGCTTGGGATCGCAGTTTGGTCGACAATGGAGAAAAGATTCAAAAGCTCTACCTGGATACATTCGAGGCCGAGCGTGCCAGCCACGAAATCGAACGACAGCTCGCCGCCGTCGAAAGCCAGCAAGAGGAGTTGGAGGCTTGGTTGAACCGCTACGAATCGGAAGTTCAAGACATGTTTGCCAAGCAAATTAGTCCAGGAGAGCAGCTTGCCGGTCCGGACCAGGAGCGTGAGCGCACATACAAGCTTGCCGAAAAACTGACACAGCACTTGGACGAAAAGTCTCGCGACCTCTCCAAGATGGTCAAGGAGATTAATGATATTTCTGGAACTTTGAGTAAAGGAGCCAAGACTGAAGATCCTGTATGTTTTTTTTTCCACGCAGTAGTCAAAACATCCTACCTTCTCCTCCTTCTCCACCCTTGTTATCGCTTACTAATATTCATGTCACAGCTGAGCCAAATTGTCCGGGTTCTGAACAGTCATCTTACACAACTACAATGGATCGACGCCAATGCATCGGCATTGCAAGCCAAGGTGACGGCGGCACAAAAGTCCAGCAGCTCTCTCAGCAGCCATTATGCGGGGCCAGAGAGTGACGCTGCCGAAGGCTTTTACCGCTCCTATTACGGCCGACGATGATGTGTATAAGTCTGAACCAGTCCTCTGGAGTTGATCAAGGGACTTTTGGTGAATAAAAGTGGTTCTCGTCCTTGTCCTCTTTTTCTTTTTTTTTTCTTTTTTTTCTTTTTTTCTTGGTCTTTGGGTCTTTGGATCCTCGCGGAGAAGGAAGCGCTATTGAAACATGTGGCATTTTAGGAAGAAGGCTCACATGGTCTGGTTTTGGCAAGAGAGATTATACTATGCAGGAACAAGGCTGGATGGAATCTTGCACAGCACTCGAGAAGTAAAATGAGTAGATATTTGTACACTAGCTTCAGATGATGGCAAAGCAAGACAACCAGGTTTCACTAATAATCGAAATCGTGCCCTATATTCTCATTTTCCAGTATTTCCTCTTCTTCCTTTGGGGTCTTGACGTCAAAAGTATTCGAGTGGACAGAGGTGTATAGCCGCTATCGCCACGTCTGGAGCCAAGTTTTCTCGAAAAAGGGCGCTCGGAGAAAATCGAGCAGCTCATTCTTAGTTCTTCTCACCGCCCTGCTCCTTGGATATTTCCTCGCTGGTAAAAGAGTTGGTCAGATACGTCTGTATTCCATTTGACTAGGCACCCGTTTGCGGGATGTACGGGCTGGGATGGAGGAGGGGGGCGTAGAAGCTGAAGCTTACACGTGGTCGGAGAGGCGCTGCAGGTGCTGCTGCTGCTCGTCGAGCCTCCTCTTGAGCTCCTGGAGCTTCTCCTTCTCGCGCTGACGAATGGTATAGTCCTCGTTTGCGCGCTCCCGGCGCTGGAAGGCGTCACTGTGTTGTGCAAAGGAAGAGAAACAGTTAGCGTATGGGCTGGTGAATGACGTAGGGTTGTCGTTTGATGAGGGACAAAAGGGCCCAGTTCTATGACTGTATGTGTTTTGCGGCCGCCCTCCCCATGAAGTCCCATCGACACTTTGTTCATTCTCCGCGGGGAGCGGGACATCCCGACTTACCCTTGGCCTCCGGTCTTGGGGGGAGCACCGGTATCACCAGCAGCCATGGCTCGCGACGTGGTGGAAAAGGCCGCGCGGAGGGGACGGAAGGCAGTCGTCTTGGTGAAGGTTGTGCGGAGCATTTTTGGGCAATTGGGGATGTTTGGTGTAGTGGATGTAGGAGGCAATTGAGAGATGAAAAGCAGAGGTTGTGGCGTGACGTGTGCGGGTAGTTTGGTAGGTGCTTCGGTAGGCACGAGCTCTGAATGGAGGAGAATGGAGGACTGGACTCAGCTACATACCGACATACCGTATGGATGATGGGGAGCTCGGTACAGGCACTGGGTTGTGCAGAGTAGTAAGGCAGTACCTTGGTTCCTGGCGATGCGAAGGTGGGATCCGCTTGTATCTGTTAAACAGGACCCTCTGGACTTGGGTTTTGTTCCAGCATCTCCAATGCTGAACTACCTACACTTGGGTACCCCGTAGTTACCATGCAGCTACTCGCGATGTTCTTCACTTTGGGCACATGATGACGTAGTCAAGCACTTAATCTGAGAACTTTCACGCGCGGAGAGGGTTATTTTTGTGTAAGCAAATCCCAGGGGGTCGCGTTGCAGGTGGAATTCGCGGCCGATGACGCAGGCAACCCTTTTTCTCTTATATTACCGATCTCACCCAGTAGTCTGGGATTCATTAACCTCTAAGTCCTTACTTTCGCGGGTTTCTTCTGCTTCTTCTTCTTCTTCTTCTCCTGTTTTTTTTTTACCAACTATTTGCGTGGTAGTTCGTGTCAGTGTTTCCTTTTGCCTGCAGTCTACCCCAAGGCCGGGTGAGGAGCCAAAGTACGAGCTGCGGGGGCAATGCTTTGTTCTTCACAATTTTGATGCTTGTATTGTGAAACGCAACCCCGTGGTATCGTGCAGGGACGCGCGACTTGTCTGTTCCCTCTCATTCGAGCGCACCGAAACAAGAATGAAATGACCCTGTGTATTCGGGCCCGTGGACAAGAAATGGGGTGATGAAAAGAGTCACTGGTCAATGTTGGATACCAAAGCGGACATGTTCGGACACCGGAAAGCTGCCGGGTAAGTAGCAAGCCAGGCAGCTGATGTGGAGGTCAACGCCTAGTGGTGCCACAGAAGGAAGGCAACGCACAACACTCTGACTTTGAATGAGGTCATTCATTGATGGCGGCTAGGCGCAGGAGACAGCCTGATAAAGCGTACCCAGACGGTACTTGGACAGACGCCCAGTGCCAAGTACATGACCTGCTAAGTGCATGTGGTCACCGACAATCTGCTTTTCATGTTCATGCTGGCCTCCCGTCCCATCTCATCCGACGTTGCACACTCAAGCAGGAGTTTAGACAACAGCAGATTGAGAACAGACTGATTGAGTGAGCATCAGACACCGTATCAGGTCCAAGTACCGTGTACTGCCAACCACCATGGGCAGCGACCGAGGTACTTGGTACGTACGTTGGGTGTATGACCTCAGCTGCTTTATGAACGCAGCCTCGCGGCGTGATGCAAGCCGAAATTGCACTGAGCCTCCCTGTTCCACTGGTCTGGTGGACGCGACACCAGCACATTAGCGCTAATAACTGGCACTGGCCAGTTGAGTTTTTGAGACCAGTACTCGTACATTCCATGAGTGAGCAGGTACCCAGTACTTGCTTGACCAGATGCGGGGCAAGGGTGGCGGCCAAAGTCTAGGTGACGCGGCGCTGATTGGCCGTGCGTCAAGGACTTCATCAGTGATCCATCCAATTCTTTTGGCGCCGTGCCAGGCATGAATGAGTAAGTACCAATTACCTGCCTGCCTGTCTCCTGGGCACTGTAGCCAAGTACTCCTTGACCTAAGTACACACTCTCCCTTGTCCACCACGCCCTGCTGTCCTGCTATCGACTAAAGTACTTTAGGTACTTACTTAGGTATCCTGCTATCCTGCTTCCCTGCTGCTCTGCTGCCCTGCTGCCTCGTTCCGGCTCCGTCCTGAGCCCCTTCTCCATTTCTATCCAAACCCACCATCGCTTTTCACTCATCGGCCTTCCATTTTCAACCTCCCCAACAAACAACCACCATTGTCGTCTTTGCGCCAACGCATCCATCCTTCACGCAACCACAACCTTCAGCTCCATCCTCCTGCTTCCTATCCCACCAATTTCTACTTCTCCTTCGGTATGTGCATCATGTCCGCTTCCTGTTGTCTTGCTGTCTGTCCCTGCCGACTGCTTTTCGTCGCTCTGTTGCGTCGCGCCCCTCCCATCTCTGTCGTCATGATGTGGCCTCCCGCCTCCTCTACGTGATGAAGATCGTGAATCGACACCACCCACCTCGTTGTGCTGGACAAACCATGGCTGTCAGCAGCATACGACGTCTTCAATACACGACTTTGCAATATGTGCTGCAGAGGACGGACACGTCCGATTGGTCACGCAAACACGCCTTTCGACGACTTCGACTTTGTTTCTGACGAAACCCCACCACGACAAGAGACGTCAATGGAGGTCGGCAGACGAAGTCGTTTGTATTGGACTCACTTGGACCTCAGCCTTGTGAGAGCGTTTTGCCTGGAGCTATGAGACTTATTGCAACCCCCCCTCCCCCCAATATGTTTTCTTGCGAGGTCTGGTCATTTGCGTCTTGTGACCTGAACAAGGTCACTGAGACAAGACTGCATAGATTACGGATGTCTTGTCGTCTCAAGGAGCCGCTTTTTAGCACACACGCACACACAAAATACACCCAACGTCTTTTTTTTTTTTTTTTTTTTTTCCTGCGAGAACCGCCCATCACCAAATACAGGCTAACGCGTAGCTGCGATCTCATTAGTTCAAAATCAATAAACATCATCAAAATGGGTCACGAAGATGCCGTCTACCTGGCCAAGCTCGCCGAACAGGCTGAGCGATACGAAGGTCCGTAACACTCCTTTCAACTGACTACAACTGATTTCGAGGTAAACTTCATCTCTCGCTAACCTCTGATCTCTTTGCAGAGATGGTCGACAACATGAAGATTGTCGCTTCTGAGGACCGTGACCTGACCGTTGAGGAGCGCAACCTGTTGTCCGTCGCCTACAAGAACGTCATTGGCGCTCGCCGTGCCTCGTGGAGAATAGTTACTTCTATCGAGCAGAAGGAGGAGTCCAAGGGCAACTCATCGCAGGTTACTCTCATCAAGGAGTACCGACAAAAGATCGAGGCTGAGCTTGCCAAGATTTGCGAGGACATCCTCGAAGTCCTTGACAAGCACCTCATCCCCTCTGCCAAGTCTGGCGAGTCCAAGGTCTTCTACCACAAAATGTTCGTCTGTTTTTCCCGTGTTTTGATAACACTATTTGTCAAAATGCCATCAATCCACGATAGGATACTAAGTTCCCTCATAGGAAGGGTGACTACCACCGTTACCTTGCCGAGTTCGCCGTTGGTGACCGCCGCAAGGAATCTGCCGACCAGTCTCTCGAAGCATACAAGGCTGCCACCGAAGTCGCCCAGACCGAACTCCCCCCCACTCACCCTATTCGCCTGGGTCTTGCCCTGAACTTCTCTGTCTTCTACTACGAGATTCTCAATGCCCCCGACCAGGCTTGCCATCTGGCTAAGCAGGCTTTCGATGACGCCATCGCTGGTAAGGACATGCAACTATCTGCTGCTATTCTTGCATTTATCCGCACCCCTGAATCTTGATGCTAAAACTATCGTGTCATAGAACTTGACACTTTGAGCGAGGAGAGCTACAAGGACTCCACTCTCATTATGCAGCTTCTGCGTGACAACTTGGTACGTTACCTACACAAAGAAAAAACCATCTTGACGTCTCGAGAGCGGATTCACACTAACTTGGGTTGACTTAGACTCTGTGGACTTCGTCCGAGGCTGAGTCTGGCGCCGGTGGCCAGGGTGACGCCCCTGCTAAGGAAGAGACCGCTGCTGCTGCCGAGCCCGCTGCTGCCTCTACCGAGGAGGACAAGGCTACTGAATAAAGAACAAAAAAAAAACTAAACAAAGAAAATGGGATTATCATACTGCCAAGCTATATGCTTTTGATCACTATCGTATCGGGCGGACTGGTGCCTTTGGAGTGGATGGAAGACTTGTGTTTTATTTTTGATCAAGTGCTTCGACATCTTTTAGGTAAATGCGCGTATGCGATGGAAGCAGACGTCGATTTTCTGCTCCTTCTGTCTTACCGACTGGCACGTGGTTCTAAGAGAGAGCATTTGTTTTTGAAGTTCTGCTTTTAGACTCTAATGCAAGAGATCGTCTGGACAATTTTTTTTTTAAAAAAATACCAAAATTGCTTCCCACCGAGGATCAAGTTCGCTTTGGATGTCTTGCCCCCCCCCCCCCCCCCCCCCCCCCCC
>SRPU01000650.1:0-15399 GCA_018360185.1 Claviceps lovelessii | reverse complement strand
AGGAGAATTTATACTCTTAAGTATAAAGAACTTATAATTTAAAAAAGAAAAATAGAAATTACTTTTAAAATTTATTAGCTTATTTTAAATTCTAAATAGAATTAAAAAGTAGGCGTATAGATTAGCATTACTAAATTAATTATCTTAAATATATAAGATATTCTATATTAGTTTACTTAAGAAATAGACCTTAAGAAATAAAGAAGAAGAATAGAATTTACTTATTTCTAACCTAAATAATAATTCTAAAGAATAAAAGGTTAACTAAATTAAATTATATTATTTTCTCTAAAAGGAATTATATTACCTAGTTAAATAAAAGGGATAGCCCTCTAAATATAATTAGTAGTTAGAAGCTATAGTATTATAAAATGCTAGTGGTTTGCTAAATAAATATTATATAATATTAACTAAATCTAAGAAGAGTAGGATTTATAAAGGTCCTTAAAAACGTAGCAGACTATAAAAAACATCCCTTAGAATAACTTTAGGCAAATCTTATAAAAATCAATAACCATTTATACTAACTAACATTTATTTATTATTATTTTTACTAAATTTATTCCTATTATTTTATATAAAAAAAAACCTATTAAATAATTGCTTATTTATTCTACTCTAATTATAAAAAAGTTCTTAATTTCTTAATTTACTAAAGTTTTAGCAAAAATTCTTTTAAAAGTTATATTAAAATTAATATTTTCTATATTCTTATTAAAAGTAGCTATTAATTTAATAAAAATTAAAACTATTATTTTATATATTTATAAATAATAATTAGTGCTAGCTAAATATAGTATTTAATTACGCTAAAATTTAGCTCAATTTTTACTTAACTATTCTACCTAAATTAGTTAAGAATTAAAAGAGAAAGAAAAACTTATAATTTTTTTAGGTATTATAAATAAATTTTTATAAACTAATTAAGTAGCGGTTACTTTATTATTATATTTATTAATATTTACCTATAATTCCACCTTAAATTAGAATTATAAAAAAAAAAAATATATTTCTAATTTTTTATCTCTAACTATTTCTAGTTAAAGCGGAAACTATTATTATAGTAATAGTTTAAAATAAACTATATAAATAAGGAAAAAAGATTATAAAAATGCTTCTATATCTTTCGCCCTAATGACACAAATTTATTACTAGTAGAATATATTAAATTATCTATAAATTTATATGCTTTAATAAAATTATTACAATATACTAATAGTAATTAGGGTATTTAAATAAATTATTAGGAAATTATTAATAAAATCTAATGCTAATACTTATATTATAGTAAAAAGTTATACCTAAAGTATAATAATAATATTTTATATTATTAGGAATATTTTTATAAGTAGAAAAAAGAAAGGTAAATTGCCCCTCCTTTACTATAATTTCTAAACTAGTTAGTATTATTTTTAGACACTAAATATATTCTTTAGCTTAGATAGTAATAATAGTATCTTTTAGTATAGTTCTAGCCTAATTCTATATAAATTTACTTAATTTTATATAAGTAGGCATAGGAGTTATAGTTAAATATAACTCCTTTTCTTTTTTTAGGGTTATAAAAATAACCTAAATCCCTAAGGATTTAGATATAGAATTACTAAAGCAAATCTTTTTAATAGCTTTTTTAGCTAATTTCTTCTATTTCTTCTTTTTATACTTTAGAGTATAATAGTAAGTATAAGAAAGTAGGGAACTTAATTTATTATTTAATTTAATAGTAAATATTCTATTCCTTAGGGTAAAATATATAAATAAAGAAAAAAGTCTCTAATTTAAACTAGAATTAGTACTAGCCTAAAATGTAGAATTATATTGTGTTTTAGCCTAATATTCTAATATAGGTTAGCTAATAAAACTAGTGTTAAATATAGAATTAAATATAATTAAATAATAAACTAATTAAGATAATAAATATAAGAATATACTCTAAATAAGGGCAAAATTAAAATATACCTAATTTATAGGGTCCTTAAGGAAATTAAATTTTTAATAATTTAGTTCTATTTAATTAATTAATTTTCTTAATTTCTATTATAATTCTATAATAACTTACTAAATAACCTAATAATTTTAGATCTAAAACCTTCTAGGTCCTATTCTTTAAGGGTTTAATGTTAGACGCTAGTATTATAAGAGGTCTCTTAAATAATTCTAATATTATTAAATAAATTAGGTATAAATAGAAAAAATTCTATAAAATATATTAGGAATTAGAGATAATTAATAAGGGAATAAGGGGTATAAAGGAAGAGAAAAACACTAAAAAATAGAAATCTTTTACCCTACTAAATAATGCCTATTAGGTTTATAATTATATACTAAATTAGTATATATTATTAGTCCTAAAATAGAAATAAAAATAAATAAAAATAAGGGCTAATTATAAAATAACATTAGGTTAATATTATTATAAGGGGGGAATAATTATTATACCTAATCTAGTAATAGAGGGAATTAGACCTAATTATTACATTTATTAGTCCACCTTGCGCTAATAATTCTATACCTAATTAGAGATAATTAGTTATTAAAATAAGCTAGATATTTATGTATTAGTAGTGTGTTATAAAATAAGGATACTATGAAATAAGGAGATATTCTCTAGGGATTTAATAGGGAATTACCTCTAAGGAAAAGAAAAGAAGGATAAGTCTTAGCTTAAATATATAGCTAGCCCTACTATTTTGAATGCATACCAATTCCTATCATATTTGTCCTACCTAATCGCCCCTGATTCCTAAGCGACTAGCTTAATAACCTAGCTTTAGTATGCTTTTTATTATAGTTTATAGTAAATTTAGACCCTTAAAAAGTAGGTAGATTAAACTAGCTATATTATATTAGTACTAAGTTAAACTAAAGTTATAACTATAGTATAGTGTTTTATAAAGTATATAAGTTTACTTTTTCTTAGGTTAAATTTAAGGCCTAATTTTTAAAACTAATTTTAGTAAATTACCTATATAGCCTTAAGGCAGTTTTATATCTCTTTTACTATATAATTATATACTAAAATATTTATATTATTAAAGAAGCCTATAACTAATATAAACTATATAGCCTAGAGTTTAGTATATAATAATATAATATAAAGTAAAAAAAAAATAAAGAAAATAAAGAACCTTTATAGTATTTTTATAATAATAAGTAAGGGGCTAGTTATTTTACTATTAAAGAAAAGGTAGGTAATATACTTAGTAGTAAAGAAGTAGGTTTATACTATAATTTAAGTTAGAATATTAATAATAATAAGAGTATAAGTAAGTTGTTTATAGTAAATAATATTAAAGGCTATTAATATATTTAGCTAGAGTAGTAATATAATACTATTATAATACTATACTATATATATAAATTTTACTAATATACTTAATATAACTTCTATAAACTAATTTACTTTATTACCTATTTATAAATTAAATAGCGCTCTATTTAACTTAGCTATAAGGGTAAGCTAATTTATTATTATTACTTTTATAACCTTACTAATTATACTAAGAAGTAAAATTAAATACTAAGCCCTTACCCTTTACTACTTTATTAAGGTTTTACTTAATTTATAAAAAATAATAACTTTTACTTACTAAAATAAGGTTAAATAGTAATTAATATAGTAGTATATATTTAATAAATAAATAAGAATTTATACTAATAGCTTACTATAAACTTTAAGGTAGCTTACTAAAAGTTTATTAAGTTTTAGTGCTTTTTAGCTAAATAGGCTTTTTATAATACTATAGATTTTATTAATATTAAATTAATCCTTAATTAAAAATATAGTAATATAAAGGTAGCTATTTAAATTACTTAATATATTATTAAGTTAGGCTTAAAAAAAAAAAAACACTTAGCTAGAATAGTAGCTTTCTTTTAATATATTTTAGTAATTATAATATTTATATCTTTACTTTATAAAAAAGTAGAGATTTACTACTATTTTAGTAATAAGCTATTATAAAGCTATACTTATTATTTAAGCTTTTAAAGATTTTTATATTAAGTAATTATAGCCTTAACTACTATATACTAAGCATTATATTATTTATTATAAATAACTTAGTTTTATATTTATACTATATTAGTTATATATTACTAGTTCTTTTTAATATAAAATACTTTTTATTATTAAAGTGCTTTTTTAGTATTTTAAGTTACTTTTTTAATATATTAGTTTTACTATAGGTTTAGCTTAAAACTATTTTAAAGTTTCTTTAAAATTACTATATTTATAATAAACTAAAGTTTAGCTATTAATTATTTTATAAATTAGTTAATTTTCTTTAGTAATTAAAGTTAAGGCTTTATAATATTAAGCTAAAACTATACTATAGCCTTTATAATAATAAGGTTATTATTTATATATAACTATTTAAACTAAAGGGAATAGTTACTATATAGCTTAAAGCTAAAGCCTATATAAATAAGCTATAGTATATAGTTAGACTTAATAAAGTTTAAGCTTTTTAAAATATTAATATTTATATTATAAGTAGCTTAGGTATAATTAATAGTATTATTTCTTTTTTTTTATATTCTTTATATTACCTTACCTTATAGTATTATAAGTTTAAGCTATTATTACTTTACTAATATAAGAAATATATTATATTTTACTAAGGTTTAATTATAATAGTTTTAAAGTAAGTAATATTAATTAAAGTTATTAATAAATATATTATAATTAAGGAGTAGGGCTAATATAAATTTAAGTAAAGGTAAAGTTTAGTTAAATTTATAAGTTAAAAAGTAAATAAAATAAATATTATACCTTACTATTATAATAAAGCATTAATTCTTACCTACTTATATTATTTATACCTTAAGTCTATACTAATAGTATATATAAATTATAGTATAGCTACTTTAAGTTATAAGCTAAAAGTAGCTAAGGCTAAAATTAAGTAATTTATTATTTAATATCCCTAGTTTCTATATTATTATTATATTAGTATTAAGCTAAAACTTTAGTATTAGGTATATTAAATAGGTTTTCTTCTATATATTCTAGTATATAATCTTAATTATATACCTTATATTATATAATAAGTTAGACTTAGCTTATTTAAAGCTATAGTAGCTATAAATTACTAGCTTAAAAAAGCTTTTATAACTACTTATAAATATTATATTAATTTTAGCTTTAATTTAAAAAGGTAGGTATATAGTTAATTAACTTATTTTTAAAGTAAATTCTTTTATAATAATAAATTACTTATATTTTATTTTTAATTATAGCTAAGTACTTTAGTTTATTCTTTTTATTTTAACTAAAAGAGGGGTTTAATAAAGGCTAGGGGCTATATTAGATATATAGTATATATATAGTTCTATTACTTATTAATACTATTATATATATAAGACTATATTAAGTATAGTTTTAAATAGTTAATATAGTATTTATAAATAGCTTTTATTAATATTAAGTAAAACTACTTACTTTTTATATAATAACTAGTAGTATAGTAGCTATACTATAAAGGTATAGTATAGTATATAATAATATATTTAAATTTAAAATACCTATAATACTAATAGAGATAAATAGTATTATTATAGAGTTTAGCTTTAAATATCTTAGCCTTATAAATAATATTAGTATAATATAGCTTATTTTTTACTTTAATACTATTAATAATAATAATAAAGGAAGACTATATAGTAATACTATATAGCTTTTATATTATAATCTATATAAAGCCTTAACTATTAGCTATAACTAAGGCTTAAAGAATATAGTCTTTCTTTTAATTCTATATATAGTATATAAAGAAGCCCTTAATAATAATACTAAATATATATTAGCTTAGTATTACTTTTAGTTTAAAAGTAATACTAATTTATATAATATTTTTAGTATAAGGCTTTATTATATTTTAAAATATAATAATAATATTATTACTTTAAAGGTAGTAAGCTACTATTATAATATTAATATTAATAACTTAATTAATAATAGTAATAATATTTTTAAGTAAATAATTCTAAATAGCTTTAATTATAATAATACTTTTAATAATAGTTTTATAATAAATTTAGAGAGGTATTATTATAATTATAAAGTAAACTTATTAAACTAAGAATTAAGAAATTCCCTTAATAATAATACTAGCTTAGTTTAGGGCTAGTATATTTTTAGTGTTTATAGCTTTTTTAATTATATACTTTACTACTTTTTTAAGGTTTTAAACTATAATAAGCTTATAAAATAATAATAAAGTTAATATTATTATTTTAATAAGAGTTTAGAGTATTAAAAGGCTATATTAAGTATATATTAAGGCTATATTATTTATATAAAGAATAATATTTTATATACTCTTTAGTATTATAGCTAGTATAAGTTTAGTTATTTTATTATATTTAATTATAAGGTAATTTAATATTTACTTATATATAAGTAATAGTATAGAAGTAATTTAGAGTATTATTAATATAAAGCTACCCTAACTTATAAATAGGTAATAGTAGCTTTATATAAAGCTATAGTTCTTACTATTAATATTTATTAGTATTACCTTATTTACTATACTTATACTTTAGTATTAATATGCTATTAGAGATAGAGGTAAATAGATATAGTAATTCTTTTTTTATACTTTTTAAGAGGTTTAGAGTTAATTCTGCGTTGCTACTGCAGTGCGGGCAAATTCGCAAAAAGTGCCTTTTTCTCTAAGAATAGTATATTTACTAATAATAATAATAAATAGTAAGGGTGGGTAATATATAAATATATAGAATACTATAGCTTAAAGGGAGATTATTTTTGAGGTCTTTTATATATACCTAAATTATAAATTATATAATAGTCTGCTTATTTTTTTTTTTTTTACTTATATATATAACTTTTATAGGTTAGTTTATAACCCTTTTATATAAAGAACTTTATAATAATTATTTTCTTTCCTTTATTTATTTCTTTAGCTTAAAATAAGCTACCTTTTCTTCTATAAAGAGGGAACCTATTATAGTTTATTCTCTAGGGTAGAACCTACCTTATAAAGAAGAATTCTACTATATTTAGCTTAAAGGGAATAACTTTAACTATATATATACTTAACTACCTATTTATAACTTAAGTGTTCTCTCTTTATAACCTTTATAATGTACCACACCTATTGTGTGAGTACCCCCTATTTACGTGTGACATCTAGCACGTAACAAAGGCAGTATAGATATTTAATTTTATAAACTACTAGGCATTAGCTAAGGAATATAAAGTTTCTTTAATAAGTAGTAGTAAGTAATAGTTTTAGTTTATAACTTCTTTAATGCCTTATAGTTTATATAAAAATACTAGCTATTTCTTATCTTTTTAACTAAGAGTATTAGTATAGCTGTTATGGTCTAGGTCTTTGACCTAACCTTAGGCTGCGGACCGCGCGCAGCTGCCACCCTAGCGACAACCAACCAATATAGATATTAATTAATTAGATCTTACTAACCTAATTAATATATATCCTTTTACCTATAGCTAGCGCAGCTAGCAAGGGGATTTAGAAGACTAGTATTAACTATACTAACATTTATAATAACCTAATTAGGTTAGTTTATAATAATTAATTAGATTTAAGGTTATAGGTTTAATCTCTCTATATATATATATATATATATATATAGGTAGAGTTATGCTTAGGCTTATAAGGACCTACTATAAGTATAGAGAAGTAAGTTCCTTAGGGGGTATATAGTATTAGTTAAGAGAGTGGGGAAAGTGGGGCTATATTATAGTCTAGGTCTTTAACCTAACCTTAGGCTGCGGACTGCATATAGCTGCCACCCTAGCAACAACTAACTAATAGAGATATTAATTAATTAAATCTTGCTAACCTAATTAATGCATATCCTTTTGCCTACAGCTAGCGCAGCTAGCAAGGGGATCCGGGAGACAGGTATTGACTGCGCTGACATCCGCGATGACCCAATCGGGTTAGTCCATAACAATAGCTACTAAAAAAAAGGCTTAAATTTAATTTTTATTTATTAAATTTATAATTTATTTTTATATTTCTAATAGCTAATTCTATAGTATATTATAAAGGAATGCCTTAGGTAGGTTTAGTATACTACTATTAAAATTATATTATAATTAAATATAATAATTAGCCTAGCCTTAATAAAAAGGTAAGGCATTAGTATTTTTATAGTAAAATAGGTTTTTAAAGTTAGTAAGTTTGTTAAGTAATAAAAAGAGATTCTTATCTTTCTTTAAGTATACTAAGCCTACTATAAAAGTAAGAATAATATTAATTTCTTATAAACTTATAAATATAATACTACTTACCTTATTTAACTTTAATATATACTAAGCTAAACTAGTATATACTAAGCCTAATATAGTAATTATTAGTAATACTATATCTTAGGCATTAAAGGTATAAATCTATAAACTACTCTATATATAAATAATAAGTAGGCGCTTAATAGTATATAATATAATATTATTCTAGGCTATTTATAGCACTTTAAGAATATAGTCTTATAAAAAACCTAGAATTATATAGGCTATAATAGAGAATATTTACTTATTTAGGTTAGTCCTAAATTAAATGAAATAAATAATTTATAGCTATTAAGATATATTAATATAGCTATGCCTTATTACTATTATAATAATAGTTAGGGTATATAGTTAAGTTAAGGGAATTTATTAAAGGCTTAGTCTTTAAACTATACTTTTACTTATAATAATATAGCTATTATAACTATTATTTACTTAAGTATTAATAAACTTAAAACTATTATAAAGAAAAGGAAGAAAAAATAATACCTTCTTTATATAATATTTTATTTTTCTATAAATATTTAAGCTATTACTAATATAAATATAGTATAAGCTATTTCTACTAATATATATTTTATTACTAAAACTTATATAGTAAAACTATTTTTTTTTAAGTTAGACTTATTATTATTATTAAGGGCCTCCTTATTAAAGATATTTAAAAATTCTAATTTTAGGTTCTTCTAAAGGGTAGTAGGCAAAGGAACTTTTTACGAATTTGCTCACACTGCAGTAGCGATGTAGAACTAACTCTAAACCTCTTAAAAAGTATAGAAAAAGAATTACTATATTTATTTACCCCTATCTTTAATAGTATATTAATATTAAAGTATAGGTATAATAAATAAAGTAATATTAATAAATATTAATAGTAAAAACTATAGCTTTATATAAAGCTATTATTACTTATTTATAAATTAAAGTAACTTTATATTAATAATACTTTAAGTTACTTTTATATTAATACTTATATATAAGTAAATATTAAATTACTTTATAATTAAATATAATAAAATAACTAAACTTATATTAATTATAATACTAAAGAGTATATAAAATATTATTCTTTATATAAATAATATAGCCTTAATATATACTTAATATAGCTTTTTAATACTTTAAACCCTTATTAAAATAATAATATTAACTTTACTATTATTTTATAAGCTTATTATAATTTAAAACCTTATAAAAATAATAAAATATATAATTAAAAAGGCTATAAATACTAAAAATATATTAGCTTTAAGCTAAGCTAATATTACTATTAAAAGAATCTTTTAATTCTTAGTTTAATAAATTTATGTTATGGTCTAGGTCTTTAACCTAACCTTAGTAAGGCTGCGGACCGCGCGCAGCTGGCACCCACCCTAGTGACGACCGACCAATATAGATGTCAATTAATTAGATCTTGCTAACCTAATTAATGCGTATCCTTTTGCCTTAGCTTATAGCTAGCGTAGCTAGTAAGGGATCCGGGCAACTAGTATTAACTACACTAATATCTATAATAACCTAATTAGGTTAGTCTATAATAATTAATTAGGTTTAAGGTTATAGGTTTAATCCCTATATATATATGTATAAGTTTATATATATATAGGTAAGGGGTTATGCTTAGGCTTATAAGGACCCACTATAAGTAAAGAAGTAGGTTCCTTAGGGGGTATGCAGTATTAGTTAAGAGGGTGAGAAAAGTGGGGCTATATTATAGTCTAGGTCTTTAACCTAATCTTAGGCTACGGACCGCGCGTAGCTAGCACCCACCCTAGCGTGCAACCGACTAATATAGATGTTAATTAATTAGATCTTGCTAACCTAATGAATGCGTATCCTTTTGCCTGTAACTGCCACTAGCTGGCGCAGCTGGCAAGGGATCCGGGCGACCGGTATCGACTGCGCTGACATCCGCGATGACCCAATCGGGTTAGTCCATAATAATTTACTTTATAATTATAATAATACTCCTTTAAGTTTATTATAAAACTATTATTAAAAGTATTACTATAGCTAAAGCTATTTAGAATTATTTACTTAAAAATACTATTATTAATATTAATTAAGCTATTAGTATTAATACTATAGTAATAGCTTATTATTTTTAAAGTAATAATACTATTATTATATTATAAAATATAATAAAGCTTTTTACTAAAAATACTATATAAATTAGCATTACTTTTAAATTAAAAGTAATACTAAGCTAATATATATTTAGTATTATTATTAAGGGCTTTTTTATATACTAAATATTAAATTAAAAGAGAGACTATATTCTTTAAGCCCTAATTATAGCTAATAGTTAAGGCTTTATATAGGTTATAATATAAAAGCTATATAATACTATTATATAGTTTATTTTTATTATTACTATTAATAATATTAAAGTAATAAATAAGCTATACTATATTAATATTATTTATAAAGCTAAGATATTTAAAGCTAAACTCTATAATAATACTATTTATCTTTATTAGTATTATAAGTATTTTAAATTTAAATATATTATTATATATTATACTATACCCTTATAGTATAGCTACTATATTACTAATTATTATAAAAAAAGTAAGTAGTTTTACTTAATATTAATAAAAGCTATTTATAAATACTATATTAATTATTTAAAACTATACCTAATATAATTCTATATATATAATATTACTAATAAATAATAACACTATATATATATTATTTACTTAGTATAGCCTATAGCTTTTATTAAACCCTTTTTTTAATTAAAATAAAAAAGCTAAACTAAAGTACTTAGCTATAACTAAAGATAAAATATAATTAATTTACTTTTATATAAAGATTTACCTAAAAAGTAAGTTAATTAATTATATATTAATCTTTTTAAATTAAAGCTAAAATTAATATAATATTTATAAAAAGCTATAAAGGCCTTTTTAAGTTAATAATCTATAGCTATTATAGCCTTAAAGAAGCTAAGTCTAACTTAATATATAATATAAGGTATATAATTAAGGTTATATACTAAAATATATAAAAAAAAACCTATTTAATATACTTAGCACTAGGTTTTAGTTTAAAACTAATATAATAGTAATATAGAAACTAGGGACTTTAAATAGTAAATTATAAAATTTTAGCCTTAATTACTTTTAATTTATAATTTAAAGTAGCTAAACTATAATTTATATATATTATTAATATAAATCTAAGGTATAAATAATATAGGTAAATAAAAATTAGTGCTTTATTATAATAATAAAATATAATATTTACTTTATTTACTTTTTAACTTATAAACTTAATTAAACTTTATACTTACTTAAATTTATATTAGCTTTATTTTTTAATTATAATATATTTATTAATAACTTTAATTAATATTATTTACTTTAAAACTATTATAGCTAAACCTTACTAAAATATAATATACTCTTTATATTAATAAAGTAATAATAGCTTAAACTTATAATATTATAAAGTAAAGTAATATAAAAAATATAAAGAAAAAAATAATATTATTAACTATACTTAAGCTACTTATAATATAAATATTAACTTTTGAAAAAAACTAAACCTTATTAGGTTTAACTATATACTATAGCTAATTTATATAGGCTTTAGCCTTAAGCTATATAATAACTATTTACCTTAATATAAATAAATATATATAAATAATAACCTTATTACTATAAAGGCTATAATATAGTTTTAACTTAATATTATAAATCCTTAGCTTTATTTATTAAAGAAAATTAATTATTTTATAAAAGAATTAATAGCTAAACTTTAGTTTATTATAAACCTAATAGTTTTAAAAAAACTTTAAAGTAGTTTTAAGCTAAATTTATAGTAAAACTAATATATTAAAAAAGTAACTTAAAATACTAAGAAAGTATTATAATAATAAAGAGTATTTTATATTAAAAAGAATTAGTAATATATAATTAATATAATATAAATATAGAATTAAGTTATTTATAATAAGTAGTATAATACTTAGTATATAGTAGTTAAGGCTATAATTACTTAATATAAAAACCTTTAAAAGCTTAAATACTAAGTATAGCTTTATAGTAGCTTATTATTAAAATAATAGTAAATTCCCTTTTTTTTATAAAATAAAGGTATAAATATTATAATTATTAAAATATACTAAAAAAAGGTATTACCTTAGCTAAATATTTCTTTCTTTTTTTTTAAGCTTAACTTAATAATATATTAAGTAATTTAAATAGCTACCTTAATATTATTATATTTTTAACTAGAAACTAATTTAAAGCTAATAAAATTTATAATATTATAAAAAGCTTATTTAACTAAAAAGTAGTTAAACTTAATAAACTTTTAATAAGTTACTTTAAAGTTTATAATAAGCTATTAGTATAAACCTTTACTTACTTATTAAATATATATTATTATATTAATTACTATTTAGCTTTATTTTAATAAATAAAAGTTATTATTCTTTATAAATTAAGTAAAACATTAATAAAGTAATAAAGAGTAAGGGCTAAGTATTTAATTTTACTTTTTAATATAATTAATAAGGTTATAAAAGTAATAATAATAAGTTAGCTTACTCTTATTGCTAAATAAAATAAAGCACTACCTAACCTATAAATTAGTAATAAAGTAAATTAATTTTTAAAAGTTATATTAAGTATATTAGTAAAATCTATATATATAGTATAATATTATAGTAATATTATATTATTACTTTAGCTAAATATATTAATAGCTTTTAATATTATTTACTATAAAAGGCTTACTTATACCTTTATTATTACTAATATCCCTATTTAAATTATAATATAAACCTACTTTTTTATTATTAAGTATATTACCTACCTTTTTTTTAATAGTAAAACTACTAGCCTTTTACTTATTATTATAAAAATACTATAAAGATTCTTTATTTTCCTTATTCTTTTCTTACTTTATATTATATTATTATATACTAAGCTTTAAATAATATAATTAATATTAGTTATAGGCTTCTTTAATAATATAAATATTTTAATATATAGTTATATAGTAAAAAAAATATAAAACTACTTTAAGGCTATATAAATAATTTAATAAAATTAATTTTAAGAATTAGGTATTAAATTTAATTTAAAAAAAAGTAAACTTATATATTTTATAAAATACTATACTATAGTTATAACTTTAGTTTAATTTAGTACTAATATAATATAGCTAATTTAATTTACTTACTTTTTAAAAGTTTAAATTTATTAAAAACTATAATAAAAGGTATTCTAAAGTTAAATTAAGTTAAAATTAATATAATAATAGCTTATACTTATATTACTAATAGTATTAATATAGAGTTACTTACTATAAAATATATACTTCTTATATATATAAGTAATTTAAAGTATTATTACTTATAGTATAAAATTATACTATATTTTTATAGTAATTAGTAATAAAGTGAAGGGAATAGCTAAGGTATTTATTTTTAAATAAATTAAGTGCTTAAGAATAATTACTAATATCTTTAAAACTATATTATAAGCCTTTATTAAAATTAAATTAGCTATAGCTTTAATTAACCTTTATTTTAATTATTACTTACTTTACTTTTATTATTAAATTAAAGCTAATAATATAGCTAATTAAATCTAAAATACCTATATTATAATAATAGCCTAACTTATTATAAATAAATATATTATAAGTATTAAAACCCTTTAAATCCTAATAATTACCTAAACTATATATTATTTTTAAACTAGCTTTATAATTACTCCTTAAAACTATCTTTAGCTAAGGTACTTACCTTAAAATAAAAAAACTATTAATATAAAAAGAAAGCTACTATATAAGTATACTAAACTTAAATTAAATATATAGTAGTAAAGCTTAACCTTAACTTTATTTTTATTACTAATATAATTTATATTTACTTTAGCCTTACTAAGTATAAATCTATAGTATTTATTTAAATATATATAAAATAAATTAAGCTTAATACTTTTTTTTATAATTATTATATTTTTAAAATAAATTTATTAATATATAGCTACTAAACTAATAATAAAAACTATTATTATATCTTACTTTTTTATAAAAACTTTAACTATTTTTACCCTATAAATATAAGTATACTATTAATATATAACTAATATAAGGTTAGAAAGGCCTTTAAAAAGAATAAACTAGCTATTATACTTATAAAATAGCTTATTTTAATTAGGTATATCCCTTAGTTTAGGCTTATATATAGCTTATAAAAATAATAAGCTAAGAATATTAAGGATTTAGTATAGTAGAGTACCTAGTATAATATAGAGATTAAAATAATAAAAAGCTATAGTAATATTATAATTAGTTTAAAATACTTTAATATATAAATTATATTAAATAAAAAATAAAAAATAATAATTAAAATAAATTATTATAAATATAATATATTTATATTAGCCCTAGCCCTACTCCTTATTAATATTCTTCTCTCTTTTTTTTTACTCTTTTTTTCTTTTTATTAATATAGCTTTATACTATAACTAAGTAAAGCTTATAGATTTTTTATAAAATATTATTATATTTCTTTAGTATATTAGTAATATAATAAGCCTATAGTAGTATTTTTCCCTTAATTAAAGTTAAGGCTAAAACTACTATAATATTATTAAATAGCTATATTATTACTATAGTAGCTATTTTTACTTTCTTTATAAGTTATTATACCTTTTTTTAAATAGTATTATACTCCCTAGCCTATCTTTAAGTTAATACTATATTAACATTATAATAATACTATAACTAAACTATAGTATACTTATATTAATAAGCTTTTTAAAAGTATAAAAATTCTATATATTTATTACTTACTTAATAGTTTTTTAATATAATAAAATATTTTAGTTTAGCTATAGTATTAATTAGCTACTAACTAATTATTAATATAAGTAAAGAGTAAAGTATTTATATTTAAATAAGTTTTTTTTACTTTTATATACTTAAAGTATATATTACTAGTATTTATATAAATTAAAAATAATAGTAGTATAGGTATAAGGGAAGTACTAACCTTTAGTATAATAATATTATTTTTTAATATCTTTAGCTTATATTAAGTAAGCTTTATAAAGCTAGTCCTTTAGCTAGCCTAGCTATACTATAAATTA
>SRPU01000649.1:0-15399 GCA_018360185.1 Claviceps lovelessii | reverse complement strand
GTTCCTGAAAAACCTGGGGTGAGCGTCAACCGACCGACCGACGCAGTTTGAAATTCGCCTTGGCTGGGCCGAGGGCGTGGGCGTGGATGTGGGCGTGGACGCGTGCGTGTACATGTACATACAGGGAAGAGATGATGGTGTGCGCAGCGAGGCATGGTGGTGGCGTTTGCTGCCTTGCCTTGCCCTGCCTTGCCTTGCCTTGCCTTGGGTCATGCATCATGGATTCTCATGGATGATTTTCGACGTGGATCATGGGCTCACACCGCTTGCGCAACCAGACAGACGGGGGGGGGGGGCGAAGAGGCAGGAGCCAGGAGCCAGAAGCCAGGAGCCAGGGGGTTTGTTCACGACTCCACGCTCCCCGCTGTGGTGGTTGGTGGTTAGGGAACATTCAAGGGAAAGTGAGATGGATGCCCGCCCCTTCCCCAACGGGAGCGCCTGGACGCCGGACGGTCAAGTTGCGAGCGACCTGATAGTGACCCTGAGCATGGGTACTGGCATGTTTGCAGCGAATGGGCGGCGGCACAATGTACCCTCACCCGGAGCATTCGGCCACGCTTAACAGCACCAAGGTCCAACGGTCAGCGCGGGAGGGCCCGGCAGGGAAAGACGTGAGTGGGAATCTCCCGACTCCCATGATCCATCTCGCATCTCCCGTCTCGCATATCGCATCGCCTTCAAGGTCACCTCACTTCACGCCAGCGGGCAAGACACTCTTGCCAGGCTTGTCAAGTCTTGAATGTCCAATGTTGCATCGTGGCACTCGACGCAGAAGTAGCGTGAGCCCAAGACCAAGCACTACTGAGTCCTGCGTCCTGACTCCTGAGCCCAACAAACAAAGTTCACGGACGCCCTGCCACGAGCGTCGGCTGCACAATTGCTGTGCAATTCGAGTGCAAATTCCCGAGTGCATATGTAAGTTTCTGCTGCCTGCTGCCTCCTGCCTCCTGCCTGCTGCCTGCTGCCTGCTGCCTGCTGCCTCCTGCCTCCTGCCTCCTGCCTCCTGCCTCCTGCCTCCTGCCTCCTGCCTCCTGCCTCTGCCTGCTGCCACGCGGCGCCGTGTCTGCTGCATCAGGTCTGCGCCTTGCCAATTGGGGCGCAATAAAGAGGCAGGAAGGAGCTGACGAGGCTTTGCATCGCCGCATCGCCGCACGCCGCACCACCCAAACGGAGCACACATGTCGCCCACTACATGAGCTGAAATATCGCTCAACGAAACCCCATGATGCGTGGTATGACTGCTTCTCAAGGGCCACTACATACAAACAAAATGGGGCAGCGAGCACCTCCCGCTCTTCCGTAAGCCCCGCCCCGCGCGCCTGCTGCCCTCCTTCATCCAATCGGGTGGCCGGACGAAAGTCGAAACCAATCATGATGACGAGCAAAAAGGAAGCTAGGAAGAGAGAAAGAAAGAGAGAGAGAGAGAGAAAATAAGAAAAAAAGCTGAAACGAGCTCTGCTTTGATCAGAGGCATACATACACTGATGGTATGTACATATACATATGTATGCATGTATGTACACGAGAGACAAAAAACATGGGGGAACAAATGCAGACGGAGCAACAACCTGCCCAACTGGAAGAAGCGCATAAAACCCGACTTTTTTATTCAATGAAATTATTCATATTTTTTTTATTCTGCCCTTTGTTTTATTTAGTTCCTTCTTATTCTCTCATTCAACTTTCTTATTCATCATGTATTCCGTCCTTCCCCCCCCCCTCCACCCTCATCCCAACGAAAAAAAAAAAAAAAAAACATGCGGGGGGTGTCATCAGCAAGTCATTACATTGACCCATTGACCCATTCCACCCGAGTCCTCGTTCGTGCCCTCTTTGATTCGAGGGCGGCGGCGGCGGCTGCATGAGCCGTTTGACCATGTTTCTGACCGCCATGTGCTTGGATAAGCTTCAATTGGCTTTTTGGCCTCTCTGTGAAACTAGCGCATTCCTGGGCCTTTTGCTGCGGGTTTTCCAGCCGCGAGACAATGTGGCTACACATGGTATGTACACACGTATGTATGTATGTACATGTAAGATGTAGTACATCCTATGCACGAACTAGGTACTCGCAAGTAGAGGGCAACTCACGGGTACTGGGATGTATATACGCACCAACATCCACGCATATCTAATACACGGCCACACTGGCAATGTACATCTACACTTCGTCCTGACACAGCCCACCATCGCAGCTCAACGCAGTCAGCAGCCATGTCGTCTGCTGCCTGTAGTGCTTCTGCGTCGTCCATTCGTGCAAACGATGACCAAGGAAAAAAAAAAGACGCAAAGAAAAAGAAGAAAGACCCCCCCCCGGTCAAGGATCTACCAGCCATGAGCATCGGCCATCGCCATTCGAGCATAGATGTCGAGTCCACGTCCCCAATGGCCATCATCCCTAGCGTTCCGACTCCCATCCCCAACAGGCCGATCAGCTCCTCCAATCCACAGATTGCAGCCTCGTTTGCGCATTCATGTATGTTGTATGTACATACATATAATGTACAGACTCTAGCTGCGTCTTCAGAAACGGATGCTACGTGTGGTGCTCGAGAGGGCTGACCCTGCCTGGCCCCGGACTCGTGGATCGGAAAGGATCAGTCTCCAGAGTGGCAGAGCCCGGACTCTAGAGAACTAGTAGAGGGCTGGGTTAGGGAAGGGGGGGGCTTTGAATTGTGGCTTCTTAAAAAAAAAAAAAAAAAAGGCAAGAAAGGCAAGAAAGGCCAGAAAGGAAAAAGAGGGATAGAGGGCAAAAAAAGTGCTCAAAGACACAAGTCTGGTCATGGAAGTGCAAATCGGTGCCGAAACGCCCTGTTCAGCTTACCTGCGAGATTACAAACCCTGAAACAATAACAGGGAAAGAGAAAGAAAGAAAAAGAAAGAGAGAGAGAGAGAAGACATAAAAAACAAAAGTAATTACAATTAGTATAATACTGCATGTCGTTGAATGTGGTGAATCTCCAAACATACAAGGCGTCTCCATCTACATACCTACCTACCTGCGCATGCACAAGTCGGTCTTGTCTCTTTCCCTCCATCTCAGCCAAAATTCCTCGATAGTCTTTCGCTCTCCGTCCTTCACTGTATCCCTTTTCATTTTTCGTCTTTGAAATGCCAAATGCAACGCTCATAGTCTTCCAAAAGAAAATGTCTTTCCTTCTTGTCGCCCTGTTATGCCCAGGTATGCAGGGTATACATGCCGGCATATGCTTGTATTTCCTGCTCTCGGATTTTCACGCGTCCTGAGCTTCTTCTTTTGCTCTTTGTATCAATTGTTGCTCTTTGTATCAATTGTTGCTCTTTGTATCATTTGTTGTTCTTTGTATCAATTGTCTTCTTGGACGCCGTCTTTGACATTTATGCGACGCGATGCGGTATAATGCCATGTGAGTTCTTCAATGAGAGGCCGTTTGTATCAATCTTTCGGCTGCGAATCTAGGCAGGCGCACACGACGCTCGGTTATGTCCCGCTCTTCAGTCCTTGGACCTCGTTTCTCCCCAATATTCAAATGTTGACGAAAAATCAAAAACAACGAAAATGATTTCCTCCCTTTGGAGCTCGCGCTCTTGAGAGAACAGAAAAAGATGAAATATAGAACAAGAAAAACGGAATTAAAAAATAAGAGTTTAAAAAAAGGAAAAAAAAAAAAAAAAGAGTAAAAAAAGCCCTCATTCCCGACTGGCCCACTGCTTTTCACGTAGTGGTAATTCTTTTCCAGACGCTGCACGGCTGCCGTCGGCTTCGTTCTTGTACGCCCAATACTCACCTAATCGCTCCTCGGCATATGAGGCATAGTCGAATTTAATGTGAGAAATGGTGGCTTGAATCAGCGACCAGATGCCCCAGAAGAAGCCCGGAACGCCTCGAAAGACATCCACCTCGTCCATCAACCTTTGGGTTTCGTCTTCTTCGTTCATGTTCTGACCGGCCAGTTTGGCGTAGGTGGCAATATACTCGCGGATGAAAGCCAGGCGCTGGGAGTGGCTGGGAATGGCAGCGTAGTCGCAGTTGTATCCAACCCATTCGGCAAAGTGATTGGCAATGTCAAAGGCCACGGGCGACGGTGTCCCGTACTCATAGTCGATGAAGCTGACTGAGGTGTTGTCTGCATCGGCGGCGTCACGATGGATGATGACGTTGGCACAAAGAAGGTCGCAATGAGCAAACACCAGCTATTGCACAATTTTGGTCAGTGAAAATTTGGTCCTTGAAAACAATGCCGAAAAAACAAAAATGAAGAAGAGAGAGAGGGAAAGAGAGGGAAAGAGAGAGAAAAAAAAAAAAGTCGTTCGTCCCAGGATGACATACCCCGTTCTGACCCAAGCCGGGACGCTGAGCAAGCCGTTGAATCATTTCATCCAGCTCTCTCTGGAGCAGAGCTTTTCTCTCGCGTCGCGATTCCGTATCGGTAGGCAAAGCCAAGATCCACTTTTGCATCGTAGTCCAGACATTGGGAATCGGTTTGCCGGCGGCGGCCTTGGCCATGATGGCATCGTCATGACCGTCGCCACGGCTCGAGCTGTTGCCGGCGAGCGAAGAGTCGGGGATGCAGGGCACAGTGGCGTGCCATTGGGCCAGTCTTCGTGCGATGGCCCTGAGGATGGGAGGATCGGCGAGGTCGTTGGGCTGAGCCACGGCGCCTGGAATGAAGCGGTAAAGCATGCCATTGCCAAAGCGAGCGAGGAGCTCGGGAGCCAGGTCGTATTGCATGAGAAGCTCGTGATTTGCCGCTTCCCGTTCTCGGTCAATCAAGACGTCGGTTCCGTTTCCGTAGGCACGCAAGAGGACGGCATCACGATCCATGTCGGCCTTGCTGAGGCCAGGACGGCGATTGACAGCCTTGAGCAGAGTGTTGGTGATGCCGTCGGTGAAACGAACGAGATCGATGTGGGCCTCGTCCGCCGCCCAGTCAGGGAACAGCGTTGTGATGAGCTTCATGGCCGAGTTCTGCGAGTCATTGTTGTCGTAGCTCAGGGGAATGAAGCGAACATGGCCAGGCGCGTCACGGGCAACTGCGGCAGCAGCAGGCGACATGACGACGGCGACCTGAGGGCACCCAGGTCAAAGAGAAAGAAAAGGAGGCAGATGGAAGCGACGGGGAGGGGCGAATCTGTCTCTGACCGGGACGAGGGCCGAGGGACGAAAAAGAAGGAGATATATGACGGGAAAAAAAAAAGACTCGTGGCTACAAGTATTGCGCTTAATCGCGGGTTTCGGCAGAGCAATTGCGTTTCGACAGAGTAATTGCGTTCGACAGAGCAATTGCGTTCGACAGAGCAATTGCGTTTCGACAGAGCAATTGCGTTTCGACAGAGCAATTGCGTTTCGACAGAGTTTGCCAATTGACGGGCAGCCCGATATAGAATCAAGGGGTTTCGACGTCGGACGAGCCGCGTAGAAGGGGGTGGCAGGGAATCGCAAACAAATAGAGGAAGAAGACGACCAAGATGAAATCTACGAGCAGCACGTTACGGGCGGCCGTCGACAGCGAACGAATTTTGGATGCAGACAGAACCGCAGACAAGAGCGCTTCGAGAATCGTCCGTCCAAGGGAAATGGCGGCCAGGGGGGAAAAAAAAAGAAGTTGAAGTCGGAAATCCTCACACGACCAATTACCCTTTCTAAGGGGAAGTAGGCTAGAGCAGAAAAGGAGTCCAGTTCCTTGGGTCATTTGAGGTGGGCCCCGTCGGTGGGCAGCGCTGGTTGCCATGTGAAGGCGCAGAGGCGCAGAGGCGCAGAGGCGTGAAGACGTGGAAGCATGGACGCGCAGACGCGTGGAGGTGTAAAAGCGCACCCTGTACATGTAAGCAGATCGCTCGGCCCGCTCTCGACTTCCAAGTTGTCCAGGCCCCGGCGGTACATCTGGCGCCAAGACATGTCTAACAGGGGAATGAGGGGCTGTGAGGGGCTGCATGTTAAGCAATGAGGGGTCACAGACTCCAGCAAATGTCGCCATGGAAAATGTAGAATGGTACTTCGTCCCTTTTGGGTTTAGCTCCTACTGCGTGTTCAAAAAAATCCGCTGCTGCGTGGTTTTTACGTACGTACTGATTGATTGTCCACAAGAGCGATGACAATGGAGATGCCGGCAAGGGTCGGCACAAAAGTGAAAACTTCCTTGCCATCTCACGCCTTACAGTGCCTTCGGCAATCAAACACTCCAGTTCCGGTTCTATTCCCGCGCACTGCACGTCATTCCGACATGTCTCTAGCTCAAACTGGCCGCGAGCTAGGTCTGCCGCTTTTCAGAGTCAAAAATCCCGCCCATGAATGAAACAGAAGCCGCCTTGATTCTCCATTCCATTGGATTGGATTGGATTGGATTGGATTGGATTGGATTGGATTGGATTGCCACCTTATAAGCCTGAATCGGCAATTCAAGCGGGGGGGCCCTTCATCTCAGGGGTGGAAAAGGCCGTCGCCGCTTCGTAGCCTGTGGGAGGACTCTTGGGTTCGGATGCCTTGGTCTGTGGCAGCTGACGAGGATGGGTAGGCCAACCCAAGGGACTGCAAAGAAGGCAAAACACGTCGACGCGAACAAGGCTCCAAAGAGATCTTGCACTGCCGGTCCAGCACATGTATTGCTGTCGAAACTCGAGCATGAGCAGCACCGGGCTGCGAAAACGTCGCGCCCCGATGCTCGTGCGGGCTGTGCTTATGAATGGCAAATTCGAGGTCGACGAGTTGTGTTGATCAGATGAACGCGTTCAGAGAGCTTCTGGGTTGAGCGCGAAGAGCTGGGGAACCGGGAACTGGCGCCGGCCATGAACCCACGATGCGTGCGATGCGTTGGTTTAGTGCCGCTGTAGAATCAAAGCAGGTGTTGTGCATGCCTGGTCCTTTGAATGAGAAACCCTGTCAACTGCTTCATTCGTGGACCATGATCGTCCCTCCATATCTACGGAGCCATTACCCCCATATCCTCGCACTGCAGTCCAGATCAAGCCATCTCAAACCACATCATGGCTCAACCGTCCACCACGCTCTTGGTCCACCATTCTTCATTCAACACTCCGAACGCCGAATGCAGGAAAAAAAAAAAAGAAGAAGAAGAAAAGGTCCAACAGCCATCTTGACCTCAGTATCCCGTGTTTGTCCTCCTGGCAACCTGAAAACTCCATAGAACCCTTGCAGCTCTTAAAGAAAGTATGCAAACCATTATCCCTGGAAAGTTTCAAAAGAAATGCAAAAAGCTTGGCAGCGATATGTACCGGGTCGGGCAAGGCTGGACGATAGAGCGGTTGTAACATCTCGTTGAACAGAAAAGTGAAAAGTTCGAGCACGCCCAAGTCTTCAATCGCTCTCTCGGGCCTTCTCGCCCTCGTCGTCCTTCGCAGCAGCATCGGGAGCCCGAGCCACTTCACCGGGTTGGGGAGCCACTTCGTTGGGTTGGGTAGCCACTTCACAGGCTTGGGCAAAGAAAATCCGTGCAGGAAAGTCATAGTCGTTTGTGATGCTATAGTAATTGCCTGCTTTGGGATCAGCAACCCGTGCTAGGAGGGTGTGGTGTAGACGGCACGCAAGGGATAAGGGACATGTGGCAAGGAAGGGGGCTAGGAAAAAAACTCACCTCTGGGCACAAACCAGGTCCCGCCGGCAGAAATTCGAAACTCAGCCTCGTTTATAACGACTTGGACTTTGCCATAGTGAAGGAAAAAAACCATGTGCATGCTGCGCGAGTTCTTGGGTCGTTTCATGGATTGCGGGGGCAAATCGACCACGCCCGCACCCATAAAGGGCACGGTGAGCGTCTTGGCGAATCGAAATGATGCGCCGGGAATGTCCTTGACATCGATTGCGTTGGCGGCAATGGCCAGACGGTCCTGCATCAAGCGTACCTCCTCTGCGTCGCCGGGCGGGAAGAATTGGTGTTGCGGCTCCCACAGGACAATGTCTCCCATGACTTTTCCTTCGTTCCTCTCCCAATCTTCCAGTTCTTCGTCTTCTTCGACGGCGGCGTGGACCTTTTGCCGTGCCTTTGTCCGGGTTTTGCTTCGGGGAGCGCGGGATGAGGGCGGCGCGTCTGACGCGAGTCGTACGACATTTCTGACATCGGGCTCCAGATTGAGCTTCAGCTCGCGGCCAAACTTGCCCTCATCTCCCCACAAGTCTGTGCCCCAGCTCGAGTAGGGGTGGCGTCCTGTCTGATGTTTCCCGGCTGCAGAGTTGCCGCCGTTTCGAAACGACACCAAGCCTCGAGATGTCGGCATCGGCGGGCCGCGTTGAATCTCCATGAAACTCTTGTCGTCGTCTTCCCCGTCCTCGTCATCGAGCTCCTCAGCTCGTCGTTTTTGTCCGGGGGGGCGCTCTGTTTTCCGTGGCCTTCCCCTACCTCGTTTCAACGATTTTGCTTCCACCTTGGGGACCACGCGTGCTTGCGGTCGCTGAACAGGGCGTGGCGCTGCCGAGGCTCCTCTTGTTGGCGCCGGGATTCCTGGTCGCGGTGGCGGGGACATATTTGTACGCCGCCTCTGCTCTTCGCTTCTAAAAGGCTGTTCTTTGTCCGACTCTCCTTCTCCGGCAGGAGTCAAAGACGGTCGCGTCTTCTTTGTTGCGTATATTGGTTTCACGGTTTGCGAATTCCTGAAGAGTGACAATGGTGACGGCTTTGTTACCGAGCGCGGGAAAGCCGGCGACTGCTGCGGTATGCCCGCGGGCGAGTCATTGCTCCTCATGGCAGGAGACAGACCATAATCTGCTGCGCTGCCGGGTCCGGTCGCGGCAAAGTTGTCGCTCTGCATGGCATCAAACATGTCCATCGATTCGTTGACGAGGTCCGAAACCGTAGGGTCCCGTGGTTCCGCGGGTGTCGAATCTGCTGGCAAGTCTTGCACGTCGTCCTCTGAGCCGCTCTCGACCTGCTCCTGCACCCTCTGCAACGACGATCTCGACGACTTGGAAGTATGGCTGAGATCCCCTCCGCCCAGGCTTCTCGATTTTCTTGAAACATCAGCAAAGTCCAGTCTGCGAGTGACAGTGACGTCGCGATCATCAGTCAACCCGCTGCGCGACGGTGAAGATGGGTAATCCAGACGGGGGGTCTCCTTGACGGGCGAATTCAAGCGTGTCTTGGTGGGAGATCGGCTTTTCGGTATAGGATACGTGATGCTCTGTCGGTTTTTCAGCAGCGTTTGCGGCCCTGGTCCATCGCCTTGGATTGCGGTCAGTTTTCTGCTGCTGGGTTTCCCCCGTGTCTGCTGTCCATCGGCAGGCAACTCACTAGATATGATGTCCATCGCGCCACTGCCCGCACCATCCGAGCTTTCATCTTCACTGCTCGGAGGTCTTGCTTCGTGCGGAGAGAAGATGGAATCGAGCGGTTGCATGCCATGTTCATCTCGGTCGCCCCGATCCTGGAGCACGACACCTGTTTTCCTAGATCATGGCCATTAGTTGGGCTATTCCTCTTCCATCTCTTTTTAGATTGACATATATAGTGGCGGCATCACGCGCAACATACCGACCACGAACTCCGAGTTGATGAAAGGCTTGCGGCTCAGCCCGCGGACGCTTGACGCTTCGCGCCATGGCAGACGAGTGACGGTGGCGACTTGTCACGACTTGACCGTGTTTCGTGTTTAGACGAGAGGCGCGGCCGACAAGTTATCGCCCGAGGCCGAATGAACTCGTTTTGTTGCAGGGTGCATCTGGCTAGCGACGAAGGTGCGACGACTTGGACGCTCTTGTTTTATTTTATTTTATTTTTTGCTTCGTTTCTTTTTTTTTTTTTGTTTTCGTTGTTGGTGTTGAAGAGGTTGGAAGTCGGGATGGCTGTTTAGTTTTGGCTAATCAATGCTTGCGTGGGGCCAATCGTCCTCCCGCCTTCCTTAAATGGGCAATTGCGATCCGTCGACCTTGCCGACGACGCGTCTTCCCACGCGTAAAGCACCGCCGGTTTCAACATTCAATCCATCACCACCACCATCATCACCAGTTTCGCAATCCGGCAGACGATTTTTTTCTCCCACCATTCGCCAATTCAATTGTATCACATCCATCTACTCAAAGCCGTGAAAAACGTCCGAGATAACCGCCTCGTCACAATGGACGAAGCCTCCTCCAGCACAACTTTTATACCCCCCTCCATCGACCACTCGTCTCTCCTCAGCGGCGCCTCATCAACGCACTACTCTCCAGTACCGCCTTCTCTTGTCGCTTCCGACTCTACATCAAACTCCTCAAAATCGCTCTCAGATTCAACAACAACGACAACAACAACGACAACAACAACGACAACAACAACGACAACAACAACAACCGCTCCTCCCTGCTGCCTCGGCGTCGACGAAGCCGGCCGTGGACCCGTCCTCGGACCAATGGTCTACGGCGTCTTCTACCTCCCCATCCCTCTCTCAGATCCTCTGCTCCGCGAAACACACCACTTTGACGACTCCAAGGTCCTCACCCCGGCCGTCCGCTCCTCTCTCATGAAGACCCTCTGCACGCCCGGTTCAGACCTCCATTCGTCGTGCGGCTGGGCCACCACGTCTCTCTCCGCGCGAGACATTGGCGCCAACATGCTCCAGCCGAGCACATACAACCTCAACGCCCAAGCCATGGACACAACCATTGATCTCATCAGGGGCGTCTTTGACCGCGGTGTCAATGTACAGGAGATCTATGTGGACACCATCGGCCAGCCAGCCACCTATCAGGCCAAACTGCAACGCGTCTTCCCGACAACCAAGATCACGGTGGCGAAAAAGGCCGATAGCCTATATGCCTGCGTAAGCGCGGCAAGCGTCTGCGCCAAAGTCACGAGAGATGCTGCGCTGGAGCAGCTCTACAAGGCAAGAGGCGAGGGCAGCGAGGAGGCGGAGTGGGGATCGGGGTACCCCTCTGACGCGCGATGCGTGAGCTGGATGAAGAGGAACATGCATCCCGTGTTTGGATGGGGGCCCGAGTGTAGGTTTAGCTGGGGCACGGCAAAGGATATGCTGGACGGGAAGGCCGGCGCTGTCAAGGTCGATTGGCCAGCCGAGGAGGATGAGTCGATGAGGTTGACGGATTACTTTGGCGGCAACGAACAAGATGAATTGGGCGGCTGGTATGGTTCTGCTGCAGGATTAGAGGCTTTTTAAAATATGCAATAGGAAAGAAACAATTGCATGTTGCTATAAGATGAACAAGAGTGTCTGCAAATGACTGTGCATGCAATGTAGCAAAATTGGAGCCAAACAGGTTGTCTTGAATCATAGATATCATATCGTATCCTATCATAAGACTAGTCAATTGAATCTTTTTTTTTTTTTTTCGACTTCGTCGTGTACCCCCCCTCCCTTTTTCCTTAACAATGATAAAAATAAAAAAAGTCTCCAAATCATAAAAACAAAAGCGCCAACCGCACACCCGACCAAATCACCTATTTTGTTTACAAAACAACATAGCAGGAGGGGTAAAAACAAAAGGGGGGTAAAAAAAAAATGATAGAAAGACAAACCCTACAAGGACTCTCAAATATCATCGAGGTCGTCGTCCAAAGAACTAGCCTTTTTTCCCCGACTGTCCAGTCTATCCATGCTGATATTCTCGCGGTCGCTGGCAGCAGCAGCAGGAGGCACGTTGAGGGCCTGTCGTGCCGTGTCCGAATTGGCGATGAATTCTCGTAGTTGATGTTTTGCAATATCGACGCCCTGGTTGACGGCCGCGTTGCTCATCTGCATGATGGGACCGAGGAGGTTGAACGAATAGGCGATGTAAGTCCCGCCGGCGAACATGAGGAGGAAGACGAAGAGGAATGGATTTCGCAGAACTGCAGGATTTGAAAAAGAAACAGAAAGAGGAAAAAAAAAAAAACGAAGGTAAGGGATTAGCCCTGCAATCAAGCGAAACCGGACGCGGCATAACAGGGTCGACTTACCCATAAAAATTTCATTCCATCCAAGCGCAATAAGTAGTCCATAAAAGTACCACGGAATCTGGGCAACACCGCCGATAGCACTTCTCTTGGCTTCGACATAGACGCCATCAGCAGTCTTTTTGAAGCGGACAACAAGGTCCTGGCGCTTGCTCTCGCTGAGCACAGTCATTTCTTCCTCGAGGCTCTTGCCTTCGTCCTCGTCAACGCCACCAATGGGAGCCAGGTCCTCCTCATCCCCCACTTCCGCACCAGTCGGTTGCCCTCCGATAAAGCTGACAAGATCGGGGGCCGCATACGTTGTAGAAAGACGGAATCGCGACAGGAGCGGAATAAGGGTCAGGGTCGACTCCCGTGCCTTGGTGTAGATGCCCTCAATGTCATCAGAGGGTCGCCATATCCGCGGGACGCCCGCCTCGTCGTATCGGAACTTATCCTCGAAATTCTCTCGGAGCTTGAGAAGGATGTTGCCCTCCATGACCTCTTCTTCAATCCTCTCGCGCAGGCCAACCCAGCTCTTGCGACGCAGGCGCCACATGCCGACCTCGGCTTCGTCGTCGCTAGCGTCAAAGCTCTTGGCACGGTCCGCGAAGCGGCTTTCGGCGTCCTTGACGATGCCGGTAAAGACGTCCCACACGCGATCCCAGAGGTCCTTCTCGCTAGGCTGGTCCCCCGTCTCGGGCGCGCCTGTGCCGCCGCGTCCCGATCCCAGCTTGTTGAACTCGAGACCGATGGCATCGCCAAGGCGCGACTTGACCCATCGCTCAACCCTCGTGGCCAGTCGTCGCAGTTCCTCCTTGCGCAACTTGCCGCTAACTTGGTCAAGCTCGGCCTCGAACAGTTGAAACTGAGACTGGAAATTGGTCCAAGGCAGATCCTGAATGGCCAGGCCCTGCGCCTCGGCCTCGAACATGTCCAACGTCTTTTTCTTCTCGTCGGCAACAATCTCGGCAAACTCATAACTGCCGCCAGCCTTTTGTCCGGCCTTGACCTTGTTCGTCACAGCGTCACTGAAAGCCGTGACGCCCGCCTTGTGTGCCGCTGCCAGTTGGCCCATGTACAGCGTCTTGAGCCTCGTGTCGACTTTGGCCTCCAGTTCCTGCCTCTTGCGCGCATAGACACCCTTGTGGTAGCGACTGGCGCGGACTTCGAAAGCACTCAGCAACTGCGCGCGGGCTGCACTACCGACGCCGCCGAGGTCTGGGAATACGAGAATCCTTCCAAGCTTTGTGGCCTCGCCCTGTTGCTCCTCAAGGGGGGCCACAACATCGTCAAACACCAACAAGACTTCGCGCGAGATCTCGTCGCATCGGAACTGGGCCAATAGTTCTTGTTGGGTCGGCAAATCGAGGTCCTTGTTGTTGACAATCTGATCCCAGATGCCCTCGGCGTACACGGAAAAGCCATCGGCGGGGATCCTGCGGTGATACTCGGGCAGAAACACGCCGCCCTCCAGCTCGTGATCACTTCCCTTGCTGCCACGGTGGCCAGCAGTGAATCGTGTGCCCAGGTTCTCTACTTCGCTAACAAACTTGTCAGCTTGTAGAACCTTGTGGGGCAGAGCGGCGAAGCCAAAGTCGAAATAGTCCTGGATTTCAGAGTTCTCGAGGCCCTCGGGTTTGGAAATCGTCGACCAGATTTTCGTCAGATCCTGTATCAAGGTCGCGCGGAGATTGGACAGCGGTGTGGTGCCAATGTGATCTCGGATGACGAAGAAGAGAAGCGATCGCGGCGTTGACCTGCATAACGTGTTTCATAAATATATAAAGTTTTCACTCATCCTATTTTTCGTCGCGCGCATGCGTGCGCGGTGCAAAGGCCAAGGCAAAGGCAAAGAATGAAACAAGAGACGTACTGTTTGTCCTTGAGAAAGAGCTGCAGATTGACTTCAAAGACAGTCTTGAGCAAGCCCATGTTGGCGCCTTGGTACAGGCCGACCTGATGCTCCCAGATGTTGACAATCAGGACCTCACTAGTCGCCAGCGCAAAGAGTGCGCTTTTCCTCTCAAAGTCTTGATCCTCGCCACGTTCGCGGCCATCGGTTCCCTCGACATCCATGACGAGGATGTTGTCGGCCATCTTTGCGCCGGCGCTCACTTCGCGCTTGTTCTTAGACATCCAGATACCCTTTGTGGTCTGGCGTCGTTCGGTCTCGGACATGACGGCGAACTGGGTACCGAAAAGATGGTTCAAGAGGGTCGATTTCCCAGTTGACTGGGAGCCAAAGACGGATATGAGATGATAGTTGAAGCCGGACTCGGCGACGTGGGTGTTTTGGAGATAATCGTTGAGGTTGTCACTAGTTGCAGTGGACATTGCACATGGCGCGCGCCGCTGATGGTTAGCCTTTGGCACCTTTTGGAAAATGGGGACGAGAAGAAAAAAAAAAAAATGAAGCGTTGAATGCTGACTTGAATTCTTTGTCTCCGTCAATGACTTGTACGCCATGCTCGTAGCTTCCGCCGGCAGGCTTGTCCCCGACGGCAGAGAAGTGGCCGTTCATGATGGCGGCTGGCGCAATCCCAGGGGCTACCAACAACGGATGATTCGAGGCCCAGATGAGAATAAAGGAACAGGACACGGACAAGGCTGGAGATAAATGCGGTGGACTAATCTCTTTCTTCCAACAGGATTGGAAAGAGATATAAAACCAAGATTAAACAATTAAAAAAGGAAAAACGAAAAACGAAAAAAAAAAAAAAAAAAAAAAAAAAAAAAAAAAAAAAAAAAAAAAAACCATAAACCGGAAGAGACGCCCCGAGACCGGAAGAAGAGATGGCTCTCCAATGAATGGGTCGCGGGTGGACAGCACGGGAGGAGGAATGGGAATAAAGTGTTGAGTTGTGGCCACCCTTGTGCTTGCATGTGTGATCCTGCCAAGTTTCCAAGTTGCCAGCCACAGCTCATATGCCCTCTGCTATTGGAGTTCACCTTCTGTCTGCTTGCTGCTGCAAACCCCAGGTATCCCACGCGGACCGCTGGATTTTTCCGCCTCCGAACGGAACCAGCGGCACGTCAAACGCCACTGATTGGCTGTTCCAGACAGTGTGAAGAGAAGCTGGGAAGAGACATGGCGGGGCAATGATTACGCATCATCCAACATGTTCAGCATGTTCCGCTTCCAGCTTCATCATCAGCTTCATCACCAGCGCTAGCCAGCATGTTGATCAAAGAATCCCACGTCGACGTTTCGACGTCTGCCAACGGCAAGACGAGTCCCATGCGTACGCAAAATGCTCTTCCTAGCGGCGCCGTCGTGACCACGATGAAGCTCACCACACTCACCCATGGGCCATAGGCATCTTTGTCTTCCACCCCACCATACCAAACTATCCCAACGCGTAAGCGCGATTTTCCATTGCCCCAGGAAATCATGCTCTAGTGTCCAAAACCTTTAGAGGGCAAAATAATTTATAGCCAAGGCTAAAATCAGACAGTCGTTTCCCAGGTGTATGTCTCTTTAGTGAAATCTACCAAGGTACACCTCATTCCCCACGATTGATGAAGGCTACCCTCTTTTACTTTCTTTCTGTCTTTCTTCAAA